>PVJA010005618.1:0-69450 GCA_004027025.1 Myocastor coypus
GTCCTGGTAGGCTCGTGGACCGGAACGACTGCCAAACGGGCTATTTGATGGGTTCAGTGCTGGAGTTTGGCTGGAGGGGTTCAAAAAAAAAAAAAGGGGGGGGGGGGCGGGGGAAAGGGAAGGCAGGCCAAGGATCCTGACCCAGCTGGCGCGCGGGCTCAGCTCCCAGCGGTGGGGTTTGGGCTGGGCTGGGACAGGAAGTTAGTCTCGGGAACGCAGAGGCGGGGCAGAGGGGCGCAGGGGCTTACCCGCAGCGGGTGCGCAGGCTCAGCTCCCAGCGGTGGGGTTTGGGCTGGGCTGGGACAGGAAGTTAGTCTCGGGAACGCAGAGGCGGTCTCCCCCACTCTTGACTTCCACTTTATTGAATAAACTTTGCCACTGCTTTTTTGTTCATTTCATTTGGTTCTTTATTTAAGAACCTGGAATCTAACTCCAGAAGTACAGTCAAGCAACCCAGAACCTGGTAATTTTTAGTCGGCAAGCCACTTTTAGAAGCACGCTACTCAATAATAGTGTCACTATGTTATTCAGACTGGCCTTACACTCACAGCAGTCCTCCTGCCTCAGCTTCCTGAGTGCTGAGATTACATCCATGTGCCACCATGTTCAGCGAAAACATATTACAGGTATCATGGCTTTCCTCACAAGACCCACCCTGCTTCCTTCTGAGTGTGCTTTATCTGGCTTTCTTCCTCTTTCACTTGGCCCAAGCTTGCTGTGCAGACCCAGTCCCTCACACACTCTTCACTTTTACTTGTTCAAATAAACTTTGCTACTATTTTTTTTTTTTTTTGTCTTTTTTGAGACAAGGTCTCGCTATGCAGTTCAGGCTGACCTTGAGCTCACTTTTGTAGCCCAGGCTGGTCTCGAACTCACACCAATCCTCCTGCCTCAGCCTCCTGAGTGCTGGGATTACAGGCGTGCGCCACCACGCCCGGCCCAGCTTTGCTACTATTGAAAAAAGAAAATATCACAAAATGTAATCAAAACAATGACACTAATACAAACAGACAAACAAAAACTGTAGGCCAATGGAATTGAATAGAGAGGCATAAATAAATTCTCACTCATGGTGGAATGACCACAATGTTCCACATCTGTTCAACACATGCAGTGACCCTTACTTCACAGCACACACAAAAATTAACTCTAATGAATGAAATATCTGAAAAGAAGACCTAATGCTATAAAACTTTTAGATGAGAACAAACAGGAAAATTTTTTATGATATTGGATTTGGAGATTATCTCTAGGATATGATACAAAAACACAGGCAACAAAAGAAAAATGAGGCAAATGGGACTACCTCAAAATTTAAATCTTCTGCACATCAAAGATACAATCAGCAGAGTAAGAAACAACGTGTGGAAATGAGAAGCTGTTGTAAATTCTATATCTGATAAGGGGTTACTATCCAGCACACCTGTTATAAAGGGCTCCTACAACTTACCAGTTACAATGGAAGAAGGACTTTAACTAGACATTTCCTTTTTTTTAAGTACCACGGATCAAACTCAGGACCTTGCACTTGCCAGGCAGGCACTTATGCCACCAAGCTATCTGCCCAGTCCTCAAATAGACATTTTCCAAAGAAGGCATGCAATAGCTAGCAAGTATAGGAAAAGATACTCAACTTTGCTAGTCATTTAAAAAATGTAAATTGGGGCTGGCGAGGTAGCTCAGCAGTCTAAAGTACCTGATTAGGCAAGCAAACAGGGACCATGATTGATCCTTGGCACCACATGTCATGCCAGCCACACCAGCCACACCCCCACAGTGGGCTGAGCCAGCCACAAAAAAATAAATTAAATTAAAGTGTAAATCATACCAAGACACTGCCTCAAAAGGACAAAAAATAAATAAATAAATAAGCAAATCAACAAACCAAAACCCCTAGCCTCCACTACATAGTGAGTCCCTGACTCAAAAACAAGCAACCACAGAAACAAAGGAGGGTAGACTGGTTAGCTCACAGTTTGGCATTGGCTTTGCTCAGATGGGATTCTCCTGAGTGCTTCACACCATCGTGGGAGGGCAAAAGCAAGAAGACAGCAGGGAGATGGTAATGACATTAAGGCAAGGAAGAGAGACAAAGTTTATCTCAAACAAGAAGCTAGAAGACTGTATGGTGCCAGGCACAGAATTTTGAAATAGCCCTACTAAAGTACTTCCATGTGGTCAAAGAACTTCTCTCAAGGGCAGTGCCTTCACCTGACCAGCAGTGACCTCCCACAGGTGCTGCTTCTTAGAGGTCCCATGCCATGTGCTGATCTTGCCACTCTGCAGACCAAACATCCACACAGAGAACTTTGAGGGACACACTAAATCTGTATCCAACTGCAGGGTATATCTGCAAGAGTGGAAAACAGGGTGTTGGCCTGAAAGCCCATGTACATAGCAGGATTAGCCACAGTGGACAAGAGGCAAGTGCAGCCCAGCTGTCTTCTGACATATAAGGGGACAAGCTTGCAGCTGAATAGTACTCAGCCTTACACAGGAGAGAAGATCTTACACTCGCCACAACACAGAGGATCTTAGGACATTGTGCTAAAGTAAAATAAATCAGTCCTGAGAAATACTGATACTAGAAGGTTCCATTTATATGAGGCCCCTAGAGTAATCCTGTTTGTAGACAGGCAGCAGAAGAATGGTTGCAGAGATTTGGTTTTACAAGATGAAAAAGTTTTAAAGGTCTATTGGCGCTTTCTGTCTCTCTGTCTCTCTGTCTCTCTCTCTGTCTCTCTCTCTCTCTCACACACACACACACACACACACAAAGATCTGTTGCAAAAGTAGAGCAAATTGTAAAAGGTATTGGCTTTTCTTTAACTATTATCCCATTAATTAATCCCAATTAATGCATAATTAGGCATTGTTACTGCATACATTTATCTGCAGATAATTATCTGGAAGTAATTTTAGCCAATGTCACCTATGGCTATTACAATGTAGACAAATTTCTTTTTTTTTTTTTTTTTAATTTATTATTTTTATTCTTGTTTCAGAACCTTTGTTTGTTTATTCACTCATTTTTATGGCCGGCTCAGCCTGCCCCGAGGGCAGGGCTGGCACAGCATGTGGTGCCGGGGATCGAACCGCAGTCCCTGAAGCCGCCCAAGCTTCCCCAAACAGGCGCTTTAGACCACTGAGCCATCCCGCCGGGCCCCTAATGTAGACAAATTTCAAGTGACTTTTATTAATGTTTTTGCAAGTTTTTGCCCAGGCCATGTATTATTCTTACATTCAAGGAAAGTGTCTTTTAATATTTGCAATTAATTTTTTAAAGGAAAAGAATTTCTGGGGCTACAAAGCTGGGCCAGCAGCCAGCAATCCACAGCCCCAGGGTTCTGCCCAGAGCTCTTCCTAAAACATATGGTCATGTATAATCTCATCCTTGTCACAGTGCGGAGACAGGATCCTGACAGATTTCACAGTTCAAATGGCCCTGCAGGTTTCCCTTGGCACTCATTATTTTAGGGACAAGTCTTCCAATCTCAGCTTTGACCCAACTTCAAATGTCACTTTCCATTCCTATATTGCACTTTCCTTAGTCCAGCCTGGCCCAGCCATTCCTCAAAGCTGGCCATTCAGTGAATCAGAAATCATCGCCTCCAATTCAGTCTCTAAAGACACGTTGTGACTAGGCAGGAAGGAGACAGGTTTGCAGAACCCTCTGGGCAACCGCATGCTCTACTTTCCTGCTGGAGTTTTCCATAGAAGCAAGATGAGTGTCTCTTACCACCAGAGGGCGCAGTACCCTTCCCATAAGAGGCTTGTGGATGTCCATGTGGGTCAGCCCTAGAAAAAAATGAAGCTCCCAACTGTCTAATTTTTTCATAGTAATCCCGAATGGTTTACCCAAATATGATGATGTTATTCGGAGAATATTACTGCTTGTAAATTAAATCTCATTTCATCTCAGTTGGGCAGTCAAATTTTTCTGGGGCAATTTCTTGAATCATGTTTTTTTAATTATAGAGAAGTCATTTTAATCAAAGCAAGTTGCACAATGATATTCAGGCCACAGTCACAGCTGTCCCATGTAACTATGCATCATTCTGTGGTGTCCTTTTTGGGTGCCATTATTATTGTTATTACATTTCTAATGTTCACCTTCTCAATAGTTCTTCTTTTAAATGTTTTTTGAATATCACTTCATGTACCAGGTACTGTTAAAGGTGCTAAGTAAAAGAAACAAACAGCCCTGTTCCCATGGTGGGTTTATACTTTAGTGTAAGTCCCACCTTTCATCAAGTACTTACAACTGGCCACCTTTTTTTCTTTTTTTTTTTTTTTTTTTTTTAGGGAAGGCTCTATAGGGTGTTCAGGGTCCCACTACCAGATCAGACTCATAGTGATCCACCTGTTTACAGTCTCCCAAGAGCTGGGATTACAGGGGAGCGCTACCACACCCAGTTTCAATTGCCATCTCAGCACACGCCAGGGTTGGGGCCAACATGGCAGGTCAGGGGATTGAAGCCCTGGGCCCTGCACCTTGGCTACTTTATTTGTACTCTTATCTTTCCCTCAGCTTTTTGGGAAAATTTTTTCAAATCTAGAGTAGTTGAAAAAAATAATACTGTGAACACTCCCATATCCTTTTCTTAAACTAATTGTTAATATTATTTTCTCTCTTTTTTATGTATATATTTTCTATCATATGTCTATATATTTTATACACATGGATAAGTATAAAAATACATCTTTATATGTATTCTCATATATAGATGTAGAGATGTTACCAGAAGGGATTTTGGTAAAATTTTGAAAACAAAGTATAGACATCATGATATTTCAATATGTTAGTCCATGTCTCCTAAGAACAAGACATGCTCCTAATAACCATACCATCACACCCACAAAATTTAATGTTGACAGGTTAACACATATTCAAATATCTGTAGCTTCTCCCCAAAGGTCCCTATAGTCTTTCTTCCCTGGTGTGTGATTCAGTGAAGGATCAACACTTGATAGTTGAATCGGTGTCTCTTCAGTGACTTTTAATGACCCTCCTCTTTGTCTTGCTTCATACTGATAGTTATCAGTCCAGGCCACATATATTGCATGCCCCACCATCTGGATCTGCTTAAGTATTTTCTCATAATTATATTGCATGTCCCACCATCTGGATCTGCTTAAGTATTTTCTCATATTACTAGGATTAAACTTTTTGGTAAGCATATGGAATAGAGAGGCTGGGGAGATAATTCAGCAGTCTAAGCATCTGACTGCCAAGCTCAAGGACCTAAGTTCCATCCCTGGTGCTGCATGCCCTGCCAGCTCTGGAACCCCCTGTGGGTTGTGTGCCACTGGGCATAATGGTGCACATCTGTAATCCTAGCATTGAGGAGGCTGAAACAGGAGGATCACTATGAGTCTGAGCTGTGTAGAGAGGCCCTGTTCCAAGTAAATACATAAATAATTTTTTAAAATTAAAAAAGGAATATAACATAAATAATGATGATGATGCATTGCTACACATCTGGCAGAAATAATGCAAATGCATCCCATTATTGATAATGCTAAGCTTGATCTCTTGGCAAATATGTAGTCTTTATTTTAGAAGCTTTTTTTTTCCTGTTTGGCTGGCTCAGGCTGCCTTAAAGGTGGGTCTGGGATCGAATCACAGTCCCCTGTGCCTGACTGGGATTATGGGCACAAGCGCTTAAACCACTGTGCTAACCTGAAGGCCCCCCTGTAGTCTTTATTTTAGAAGGTACATTTCTCTCTCTGCAATTATAAGCTAACCTGTGACTTTCAAGACTGCGAACAAAACAAAAAATGGGTTGAGGGTGTAACTCAGCGGTACAAGCACCTGCCTGGCATTCAATTTCAGATACAAAAAGAATAAGAAGCCCAAGTAGGCATAGTGGTACATAGCTACAATTCCAGCATTCGGTAGGCTGAGGCAGGAGGATTGTCACTGCTTCATTATGTAGCCTGGTCTACATAATGAGTTCAAGGCAAGCCTGGACTACATAGCAAGACTATCTCAAGACAAAACAAAACTGAGACTGTATTGTTCCCCTAACCACCTTTCATTTAGTAGTTGTTTAGCAACCTTTCATGATTTCTGCTTACATAATTATGCTGGTGATTACAAAACAGTGATTTTTTTTTTCTACTTCTGTTATCTCTTCCCCTTTTACCAGATGATATTCTCCTAGAAGGAACTCTTTCACATTCTATCAGTTGTGTTTCTATGAATTCACAGATTTTTTTGTTCCATATGTCATAATCCCTTACTGCCATTATTCTATTTCCTGTTATTTCCTTTAGGATATCATTTATGTGCAACAAAATGCATAGATCTTAAATGTACAATTTGATAAATTTTGACATTTGCATACTTGTGTAACTGATACCCAAATTTAACAATGACCCCAACAAGTGTAGAACATTTTCATTACTCTAGAAGATGCCCTGAGGAAAGTCAGAAACATTCTAATTTTATCACTGCAGGTTAGTTTAGACTATTTTAGAATTTCAGATAAGTGAAGCCATACACTACGTAGTACTTTGTGCCTAACTTTTTGCATTTGACATAATGTTCACCTGCTCTCCCTTCTACTGCTGGAAAGTACTTTGTCACTATGTAAATATAAGAATTTTTTATATATACTCTTGTTGATGAATTTTGGGGTTATTTCTAGTTTGCAACTATGATAAATAGGTGCACCCTTATGCAAGTTTTTGAGAGGAATATTTTCTGATTTGTTATGCTTTCTGATGTTCAATTCATCCCAAATTTGATGAATGGTAGTGATTTTAAGCCAGTTCTTTTGTCCTTTTGACATCTGGAATGAGCTTAACTTCAGATAGCTCCTGTGAGACTTTACTTATGCAACTGTGTGAACAGATTTCAGTTTGAAAAACACAGCTACTCTAGAGCCCTGTTCCAGTCTCCACAGATATATGAAAAAGAAACACAGAAGGGAGGTTGCTACCTCGCTTCTACAACCAGTGACACTTTCATCTTTAATTATAGTTTTTAGCCTTTTGGGGGGGCTGAAAACTTTTTATGATAGAGGCTTGAACCTCCTTTTTCTCAAAGATGTACAAAAATGTGCACACACACACACACACACACACACACACACACACACACTTGCAAGCACACACTTGAATGGCCAAGGATTCTTGGATTGTTTATAGTGGCCTCTAAATCAAATGTCTTGCTGGGGATGTAGTTCAATCATAGGGCTTTTGCCTTGCATGCACAAAGCCCTGGGTTTGATCCCCAAAATCACCACCAAAAAAATCAAAACAAAACACACAAAATTAATAAATTAATTGTCTCAAGTCTGTTCACTGAATTACTATTATCCTTTATGGTTTGGGGGTGGTAGTTATTTGTTTAGTACTAAGAGTTGAACTAGGAACCTTGTGCTTGCCAGGCAGGCACTATACCTGCTCAGCTACATTCCAGTCCCCTACTAGGCTTTATAAATTGTGCTAGGTATGAAAAAGAAACACAGAAGGGAGGAGGCAGATTAACATTTCAAAGGCCTATGTGTGTATTCTAAACACTACAAAGGGTTTGATACATATTATCTATGACCATTAATTGCAACTGTCAACATGACTGGTTTAAGAGACACCTAGCAGATCAGGAAAGCCCATTTTGGGGTGTGTGTAGGTGGGCCATGGAGCCTGACCTTGGAGTTCTCATCTTGCCCTTCTCTGATGCCTTTCCTCTGTACTCTGCTCCTTGACTGGCGTGAAGTGAGTAACTGGGTTCCACAGTGTCCTTCTGCAGTGACATTCCTGCCTTGGAGCCAGGGAATGACTCCTTTGAAACCGTGCCAAGTGAAACCTCTCCTTGAAGTTCTGTCTGGTACTATGTCCCAGCAATAAAAAATATGACCTTGCCAAAAATTTCCAGCAGAGAAATGGGGTCACTGTCATGACTATACCTAACCACATGGGCTAGAAGGCTTTGGAAGTGGCCTGCAGAAGAGCCTTGGAAATGGATGTGGAAATAGGCTAGAGAAATCAAGTGGATCATGATGGGCCATTCTGGTCAGGGGTCAGGAGACCAGAATGCTAATAGGAATGTCAGAGTAAACACCAGGCTCATGATATTTCAGTTGGGAACAAGACTCTATTAGGAACTGCACTCTCACAAAATACTTATTCTACATTTTGTTCATGTATTGAGACTGTAGAATTCTGAGTTAAAGGGCTATCAACTAAATGATCTAGCTGAGGAAATTTTAAGACTGCCCAAATGTTCAGGTTGTGACATAAGCACCGCCGGCTGCTTTTTTAGCCAGATCTATTTTGAGAATTGGGATCAAAAAGCAAAGCAGAATGGTTTGAAAAACTTAAATCTTGGTAGCTAGGCATGGTGGCACATGGCTATAATCCCAGCACTCAGGAGGCTAAACCAGAAGGATCATTGTGAGTTGGAGACCAGCCTGGGCTACAAAGTAAGACTAAAGCAAGCCTGAACTGCATAGCAAGACCCTGTTGTAAAAAAGATGAATGTCTTTGAGGGTATCTATAGAAACAGCAAGATGCTACACATTGTAGGCCAAAGGGTACAAAAGTGTAAACCTTTTGGGCAGGGGACATAGCTCAGTGGAATAAGTGCTTGCCTGGCAAGCACAAGTTCAATCCCAGCACCGCCAAAAAAAAAAAGGGTAAACCTTTCATTTGGGAAGTCTCCCTGCTCAAGAAGGAATGCCTAGGCAATTTTGTTCCCATGTTTCGTTTTACCATGCTCAGCCATCCAGGCACTCAAAAATCTGCTGCAGCCATTGTCCAAGGGGACCTAGTTACTGCTTAAACTGGCCACAGATGTTGGTCCTCTCCACATGATACTGCAAAAGTTGTGGGTCTAGAGATGTAATAATGGCATGTGACTGAAGCTGTGAGGGAGATCAGATTCTTCTACCCACAGGTAGACTGACATCATAGTGAATATCAGCAAATATCTGAAGAAGGGACTGAGTATACATAGGTTTTAAGGTTGAACAAACAGTTTTAAAGAATCTCCAAGAGGAAATTTTGGGGCCAGGTGGCTCAGTAGAATAACCACTTGCCTGGCAAGCGCAAGGTCCTGAGTTTAATCTCTGGTACTGCAGGGAAAAAAAAAAAAAAACAACAAAATTTTTGAACGTAAAGCTATACTAGTGATCATCACTGGTTGTACACAGACCTGACATCATAGGACTACAGGGTAACCTTAACCTTACTTTAAACTTTTTATTGCTCTTTCTTCTTGCTTACCAGGTAGCAGAGACCTGACCAAGATCCCTAAATACCTATATAAACAGTACAGTAAAAGGATAAAATAGTAAAGAGACAAATTTAGTAATAACAATGGGCAGCTGGAAAGTCAAGGCCTCAGGATGGACAGAGACAAAGACACTCCAAACTAGCCACTATTATTGGGTGTATACAATAATCAGAGGGACTATCAGCTGACTCAGAGCGTGGTGGTGATCTGATGCTAACTGGGATCATCATGTTGGGCTGGCCAAATAGTTCTGTGGCTTAAAGTGCCAGCAAGCAGGGGCTGGGGGTTCAATCCCTGGGCCTGCCATGCTCCCTGCCCCAGGAGCGTGCTCAGATAGCAATTGAGACTGGACGTGGTGGCACACACCTGTAATCCCAGCTGTTGGAAGGCTGTACACAGGTAGACATCACTATGAGTCTGATCTGGTAGTGAGACCCTGAACACCCTGTAGACCTTTCTGCCCCCCTCCCCCAAAAAAGGAATCTTCGTATTAATGAGGATGATGGGGGGAGATGGCAGGTTAAGAAGTAGTTTGTCCTTTCCCCAAGGTGAAACTCTATTTATTACTACTGGGTTCTCAAGGAGCCAGCATGTGTTCAGCTGATGCAATATTGCCCTGGGACATTACAGCATCACTGGGACAAAAGAGAGCTCAACTGTGACCAGAGGTACACAAATTATGTTTCCCCATACCATAGCTAGCATTCATGGCAAGGAAGTAAGCCTCCAATGAGCTCCAATCACAATTTAATTATGAAACTATTTTTCCCCAACAATTATATAGAATGGTCATTGATACCAGGGCTAGCTACTACCAGTAATAGAGAGTCCATTGCTTGTATTGGGCAGCTCAACATCTCTCTTGTGTCATATTCAAGCCAGACCTGGCAAGAGGTTTCCTCTCGGATTTCAAAGGAAGAACTGGGAGACCAGGCCTCCTGCTGTCCCTCAAAGGATGGTGAGTAAAGCTGGGGGAATAAAGTTGAAGGTTCAATGAAGACCGTACAGAGTTAGATACGTCAGGAACTTCGGACACAGCCTGAGTGTCAGGTTTTACTGATACAGGAAGAAAAAACTGCTCTGGGTGGATGACCTCCAATAGGGAACCTCCAAATGATATAGGGAAAACTGATCTCTCAACCAGAAAAGTATCTAGGACAAGCTGGTGTTCTCTAAAACCAAAGAATGAATTTTAGGAACAAATGAAGGTAATGAACAGAACATATTTATTGAACGAAGGAAAGCTCCTGTGAGAGGGACAGGAAGGGGGGGTCCCAGGTGGGTGTCCCCCCCAAAACTGTCTCTTCCAGGGACTTTTATAGAGGAAAACCATGTGATGATGCAGGTCTAAGGTGGTGGAGAACATGGAAACTGGCTTAGGTGGGCATGAAGTGGGTGGGACAAAGCTATAGTCAACCAATGAGGGTACAGGCACCATTGCTCAGGTAAAATTGATTAAGTCCAGGAACAAATGGAACAGCGGGGAAAAAAAAAAAAAAAAAATGGAACAGCGAGTCATGTAGCAAGTGGGAGTGAGTGAAGAACAGAACTTTATCAGGTAGCCCTCCAGTAGTAATCAGATTAATGATTCTTCTGGCTCCCTCAGGGTGATGATCAATCTCAGATGTCAGTCTTTAAGGAGGTCAGCATTTGTTCGATCTTTGGGCTTTAGATCTGGCCCACAGTGGGCGCATCCATCCCTCCCATAGTTGCCAAATATCTTGCCTTTTGTATTATCTCCTTTCAGGGCCTGACCCTGTCTGACTGTCTATAATATTTCTATCTAAATTGGCTGCCTACAACATTACTGCCAGTGGTGATGGCAGCAGCAGTGATGCCGCACAGAAGCAGAAATAAGGGGTGGGGAACCTTTTATTAACTCTGAAGGCATGGAGAGAATTGAAGGTAGGGAGATGGACAGATCTAGCTTAGAGTTTGCCTTGAGTCTCAAAGAAGCCTTACTTTTGAGCAATGCTAAACCTGCTGAGACTTTGGGGAAGGGATTGTATGTTTTCAGTTGTACGTATTAGGATAGTTGGATCATGTATGCAGCTAAGTTATATAAAAATATTATAGGCAGTCAGACAGAGCCAGGCCCTCAAGGAAACAGTATGGAAGACAAGGTGACTTTGCAACTTTGGACACTCCTACTGATTCAGGAAACCTCCAAATGATATAGGGAGAAAAAACTGATCCCAGGTGGATGACCTCTAAAATAATATAGGGGGAAAAGTGATCTCCCAACCTAAAAAGTACATGGGACGAGTTTGTTTTCTCTAAAACCGAAGAATGAATTTTAGGAACAAAGGGAGGTTATGAGCAGAATATATTTATTAGGGGAAAGAAAGCTCCGTCTGAGAGAGGGACAAGAGGGAGGTTCCCACGGGGTGGCCCCCAGGAAGCTACCTCTTCCAGGGACCTTTATAGTCACGCAGCAAGTGGGCAAGAATACTGAACAAGGTCTCTTCCTGTTGGGCTTGGGCCAGTGACTCAGGCTCTTTCAAGGTGATTGATACTTATTTAGCATATCAATCCCTGATGCCCATCCTTAGAGAAGTATGTGGCTGCATTTGTATACTTTTGTCTTGGGAGCTGGCCCACAGTGGGAGGAGTGTCTATCTATAGTTGTAAAGTCACCTTCCATGTTGTCCTTGAGGGCCTGGCCCTGTCTAACTGCCTATAATATTTCTATCTAATTTAGCTACCTACAACACTGCTATGGGCCAGACCTCAAGACAAAAGTGAACAAATGCAGTGACATACTTCCCTAAGGATGGGCATCAAGGATTAATATTCTAGGGCCCGGCGGGATGGCTCAGTGGTCTAAAGTGCCTGCTTGGGAAAGCTTGGGTGGCTTCAGGGACCGTGGTTTGATCCCTGGCACCACATGCTGCGCCAGTCCTGCCCTCGGGGCGGGCTGAGCTGGCCATAAAAATGAGTGAATAAACAAATAAAGGTTCTGAAACAAGAAAAAAATAAATAAATAAAATTAAAAATTCTAAAAAAAAAAAAAGGATTAATATTCTAAATAGATATCAGTCACCTTGAATGAGCCCAAAAGAGTCATTAACCCAGCCTCCAACAAGAAGAGACCCCGTCCCGTATTCCTGCCTGCTTACTGCATGGCTCTCTTCCTCATTTGGCCCTGGATTTAATCCATGTTACCTGAGCAATGCTGCTGGTAATCTCATCGACTGACCATAGTTTTGTCCCACATCATGCCTACCTAAGCGAGTTCCCCTTTCTCTCTGCCTTAGACTCCCCCTATGGTTTTACTCTATAAAAATCCCTGGAAAAGACAGCTTTCCAGGGACAACCTGCTCAGGTCCCCCATTCCGTCCCTCTCTAGCACAGAAGCTTTCTTTCCTCCAATAAATATATTCTGCTCTTAACCTCCACTTGTTCCTAATTCATTCTTTGTTTTTAGAGAACACAAACTCGTCCAGGTATCTTCCAGATTGGGAGTTTCATTCCCCTATATCAATGTTAGTGGAATTATGATCTTATCTTTATTTGGAGATTAAATATGATTTAAGGAGATATGTTAGGCTGTCAAGTTGATAACAGGTGGCTTGTGACTGTTGATTGGATTCAAAGATGCCTAACGTTGGAGTCTGTATCTAAACTCTGGCCCAGTCCTCTTTGATGCTCTTCCTATGTTCTCTATTCCTGGATGCCATAAAGTGAGTATATTTCTTCCTGATAGGCTCTGGCCTTAGTATGAATTGCTGAATTATTATGGTGGCCATCTAATAGAGCTGAAGCCCTTAAAACAACAGTTGATCTTCCCAGAGAGACCACCTCCCCACTTCTTTTTTTGGGGGGTCTCACTATGCAGCTCAGACTGGCCTTGAGCTCACTTTTGTAGCCCAGGCTGGTCTCCAACTCATACTGATCCTCCTGCCTCAGCTTCCCAAGTGTTGGGATTACAGGAGTGCGCCACCACGCCCAGCTGACCTCCCCACTTCTTCTCTAACTCAGCTCAGGGTGCAATTTCTTTTCACCTTTCCCATCACTACAGGAAAGACACCATCTGAAAATCCTATCATACTGGTCCCATGACTTGGATAGACAGGCGGGGGCAGCTCAGGAGTGGCAGGTTTGGTCCCAGAAGCCTCATGTGCTGCCTATCTGAGTCATGAGGCACCAGTATGATTAGGTTTTTCAGATGGCGTTGCAGCAGAGAAATAGGCAGAAGGAAAAAAAAGGAAAGGGGCTTTATTATCATTGAGGATAAGGACAGAATCTGAGGAGGATAAGAGATTCTCTGAACTGGATCACTACGAGTCTGATCTAGTGTCAGGTTTTTTGGTTTTTTTTTTCTTTTTGAAACAGGGTCTTACTATACAGTTCAGGCCGATCTAGTAGTGAGACCCTGAACAGCCTGTAGATATTTCCCTAAAAATACAAAAAAAAAAAAAAAAAAAAAAAAAAAAAGAGGGGGGGGTCCTCTGGGAAGATCAACTGTAATTTAAAGGGTTTCATCCATATTAGATGACCATTATAATAACTCAGCAGTCCATACTAGGGTCAGAACCTCTGAAACTGTAAGGCCATATTAAACCTTTCCTGGACCACCCCATGAAGGACCCCTCCTAAAAGTCCAGGAGCTATTCTCCTCCCTATTTCCAATACAACTTTCTTAATCCAAAATCAATCATTAGCTTAGGCTCTAATCCACACAAGTTTTTAAAAATGTTTTGCTTGTTTTTCTTTTGGGCACTGGAGATTGAACCCATGGCTGTGGGTATATACAGCACAATGAGTTGCACCCCACCCCATGCAAACTGTTGAGCCTTGAACAAGTCACCTAATTTTGCAAAGTGCCAGGGCTTGTTTGCAATGGGAAAAAATAATGGCATTAACCTTAATGTGAGCTGCATATTGCTAAAGACACTTGAAACAATCTTGGAACAAAGTAAACACAGAAAGGGAGCTGAGGAGATAGCTCCGAGGCACAAGTGCCTGCTGGGCAAGTGCAAGGTCGTGAGTTTGAACCCGGTCCCACAAAAAAAAAAAAAAAAAAAGTAAACACAGAAAAACATAAGACATCATCATTATTATATTGCTTTTACCATGTAAATTTTCTGTTCTAAATATGCAACACCCAAAGGCCTTAAATTGATATTTTGTGTGTGTGTGATGGGATTTCCCTATGTTGCTAGCTTGAGCTCACATGATCTTCCCAAGTAGCTAGGGCTATATAGGTGTGTGGTACATCCCCCACCCCCACACATACACTGCCCTCTGATGCCGGGATGGAACTCCATGTGTCCTGAGCAAGTGCCGCACCACTGAGCTATAACCCCAGACCGGATGCTTGGGCTTTTTAAGTTTATTTTTTTAACTTTCAAGGTGCTTTAAATAATTTATTTTTTAACTTAATTAATTAATTAATTAATATTATGGCCAACTCAGCCTGCCCTGGGGGTGGAGCTGGCACAGCATGTGGTGCTGGGGATTGAACTGTCGCCCCTGTGATTGCCTAAGCTTGCTTAAGTAGGTGTTTTAGACCACTAAGCTATCTTGCCAGCCTAATATTTATTTTTTAATTATTGGGCTAAAGAAAATTCCTGATCTTTACTATTTATTTATTTATTTATTTATTTATTTATTTATTTTTGAGATACTATTTTAGGGTCTCACTATGTAGTTCAGGCTGGCCTTGAATTGACTACATAGCCCAGGCTGGTCTTAAGTTCATGGTGAGGTGATTCTCCTGCTTCAGCCTCCTGAGTATGAGGGATATAGGTCACCATGCCTGGCTGATAATCTAGCTATTTATAATGCACTTCCAAGTTTAACTTTAATGCAATAGATTGCTTTCCATTTATCTTCATACATTTTTTTCTTGTGGTGAACTAAAGGAGCTATGTTTGGGCCATTTTATATATTTTTACACATTTTTGACCATTTTGTAACCTGTTACATATACATCTGCAGTAAGCCAATTTACATCTTTCAGAAAGGAAACACTGAGTGCGAGGAGTAAAGAAATGGCCCACCTAACTGGGCTCAGTGACAATCTGCTCCAGGCACTGGTGTTGTAGACAGCTGAATTAGACAGAAATATTACAGGCAGTCAGACAGTGCTAGGCCCTTTAAAGAGACAATATGGAAGACAAGATGCCTCGCAACTTTGGGAGAGACAAGACACCCCCTCTGTGAGCCAGACCTCAAGACAAAAGAGTAAACAAACGCAGCCACACACTTCCCTAGGGGTGAGCATCAAGAACTGATAGTCTAAATAGGTATCAGTCACCTGGAGGACTCCTAGCACAGTCACTAACCCAGCCCCCTACAGGAAAAGCTCCCCCCCTCGTTCTGTATTCATGCCCACTTGCTACCTGACTCGATTCCCCATTTGGTCCTGGATTTAATCAATTTTACCTGAGCAATTGTGCTTGTAGTCTTATTAGTTGACACCTCATGTGCAAGTTCCCTTGTTCTCCACCTCCAACCTGCTTCACCTCATGGTTTTTACTCTATAAAAAATTGCTAGAAACATCAGGTTCTGGGGCAACCTGCTCAGGTCCCCCTTCTGTCCCTCTCTTGGACAGGAGCTTTTTTCCCTCCAGTAAGTATATTGTACTCTTAACCTCTGTTGTTCCTAAAATTCATTCTTCAGGTTTAAGGAATAAGAACTTGGCCCAGGTATCTTTCAGGTTGGGTGTTTCATTCCCCTATATTACTATGTAGGCCAGCCTAGCCTTGAACTTATAGAAATCCCCCTGCTTCAGCCTTTTAAATGCTAACATTACAGCTGTGTGTGCTGCCATGCCCAGCTTTCTTTTTAAACTGACATTTTGTCCCTTGAATCATTTGTGTGTGTGTGTGTGTCTGCGCGCGCGCGCACGTGCATGTGTGTGTGCGCGCGTGCATGTGTGTGCACGTGCAGGTGCGTGGGGGTGTAGATCAAACTCATAGCGATCCTCCTGTTTACAGTCTCCCAAGCACTGGGATTGTAAGTGTGCGCCACCACATCCAGTCTCTGTTGTCATCTCAGGGGGATCAACCCTCTATCCCTGAGCCTGCCTAAGCAGGTGCTTTAGTCCACTGACCTATCTGGACAGCCCCTTAAACTGACATTTTAAAGACTAAAGAAACCAACTCTTTATTTACAAGTACTCAACCCTCTGTCTACAGGTTCTCCACCTGCTGGCAAAATTTCCTGGCAGATAGAGGCCAACAGGGGTCCCTGCTAAGAGGAAGCTGCCAGACTTGGTCCCAGCTCACGCCCATATTTCCTCTGAGATCAAGTTCCTGCCCTCAGGGACTCAGAACAACTCCTCTTACAAGTATCACTACTTAACCTTTGCTCACAGACAATTTTTAGTATTGTTCTATAAGTCTATTTAGTGGTGTCTTTCCTTCCTAGATAGATTCCATCTGACAGAAGGATAAAACAATCAGATTTTTTCAGACTCATCCACCCTTTTCAACATAATATAGTTCAAATTTTTGTTTCTTTGAATCATACCTTTTTTTTTTGAGACAGAGTCTCACAATGTAGTGCAGGCTGGCCTTGAGCTCACTATGTAGCCCGGATTGGCCTCCAACTCACAACAAGCTTCTCGCCTCAGCCTCCAAAGTGCTGGGATTACAGCTGTGTACCAATTGGGCAATTGCTAAATTGGACAATCACTGCAATAAAGCTGCAGCAGTTTAAGGAACAGTGAATCCCAGGTGGGTTGTTTGCTGCAACCCTGAAGAACAATCAGCCAAAGCAGAACAGAGCTGTATCAAGAAAAAGAAGAGATGGGGCTGGGGAGATAGCTCCAAGGCACAAGGGCCTGCCTGGCAAGTGCAAGGTTGTGAGTTCAAACCCCAGTCCCGCAAAAAAAAAAAAAAAAAAAAAAGAAAAAGAAGAGAGTCCAACCAGGAGTTAGTATCAGAATTCTCAGAAGAGAACATCATTTCAGATTCTCCAACAGAAAGATCTTACAAGAATGTGATGAACAAGTTTGTGCTTCTATATTTGGAAGTTTAGATAAAATGAATTTTCACAAAACACACCTACATAGACATAAAAATAATAAAAGGCTGGAAGCACCCTCTATATGTCATGTGTCACTTAATGATGGGGGTGTCTGAAAAATGCATCACTATGTGATTTTTGTCCTTGAGAGAACATAAACAGAGGTGACACAGGTCAACCACTTCACTATAAAGCAGAAATACACTTTAAAATAATGATCTAGGACTGGGGAGATAGCTCAGTAGAATAAGCGCTTGCTTGGCAAGCACAGGGTCCTGAGTTCAATCCCCAGTACCACAAAAATAAATAAATAAAATAACGATCAAAAGCACAGTAGGTATATAAACTAGTAACCTAGTCATATATTTCACTGCATATAATTGTATTGCTATACTTTTATACAGTTGGCAACACAGTAGGTTGATTTACACCAGAATCACCACAAATACTTGAATAATGCTTTCTCTCCATGTTACAGTAGGTACCATGTCACTCAGTGGAGCAAATTTTGTTTTGGTAGTACCAGGGATTGAACTCAAAACCTTACCCTCACCAAGCAAGCACTTATTCCACAAGCTATCTTCCTAGCCCTTCAGTGGAACAAATTTTGCAGCTTGTTTATGATCTTATGTAATCACCATCAACTATGTGGGCTGTTGATTATTATTAAAGAAGCTTTATATGTAATTTGAAGACTTTCCATGAAGAAAACTCTAGTTCGAGATGGCTGAGAAACACATCATGATTTTTTTTTTTTTTTTTTTTTTTTTTTTTTTTTTGTGGGACCAGGGTTCGAACTCATGACCTTGCACTTGCCAGGCAGGCGCTTGTGCCACAGAGCTATCTCCCCAGCCCCTACATCATGATTTTTAAGGAAGAAGTAATACCAGCATTCCAGATTTCTTTCCAAAGGCCATAAAAAGAAGTAACATTTGTTGGCGGACATTGTGAGGGCAGCACGGCTTGGATACCAACATGGGAACTGAGAAATAATCTCTACTTTCCTTTTACTCTGTTCAAACTTTTTTTTTTTTTTTTTTTAACGCATTTAATGCAGGAGCTACAAGGTCTCACTACATAGATCAGACTCATAGTGATCCTCCTGCTGGGATTACAGGCGGTTGCCCAGTCTCAATTGCTGTCTCAGCGCTCCACGACTTGTGGATCAAACCCCAGCCCCTGTGCTCTGCCTAAGCAGGCACTTTAATCGGCTGAGCTTTCTGGCTGGTACATCAAACTTTTTTTTACTAATAAGATCTCATAGCTTGTTGCCAGATGTGGTGGCACACGCCTGTAACCCCAGCACTTGGGAGGCTGAGACAGGAGGATCGATGAGTTCGAGACCAGCCTGAGCTACAAGGGTGAGCTCAAAGCCAGCCTGAACTGCATAGTGAGACCCTGTCTCAAAAAAAATGACAAAAAAAAAAAAAAAAGATCTCATAGCTTGTTGCAAATGTTGGAAGCATACACTTGTTCTCAATTTTAAGCCTGTATTAGATTCAGCTGAAGGACTTAGTAGGTCTGATTGCTGATGCCAGATTTTCTGATTGAGAAGGTTTGGGGTGGGGCCCAAGAGTTTTGTTTTTAACCATTTCTTGTTGTTGTTTCTTTTTCTATATTTAGGACAGGGTCTACAGGGCCTACAGGGTCTCGCTATGTAAATCAAATTTGTAGTGTTTCTTCTGTTTTCAGCCTCCCAAGCTCTGTGATTACAGGTGTACGCCACCACACCCAGCCTCAATAATCGAATGTTGGCTGCTGCGCTCTTCCGAAGCAGGCGCTTTAGTTCTCTGAACTATCAGGCCAGCCCTTAACCAGTTTTCTTGCAATAGTGATGTTGTTGGACCAGGGGCCACATCTGACAACAATTGTTCCTGTAGCATACATACTAAACTTTTGTTTATTCTAGTAGTAATGAAATTTTGAACGTCTGACAGGATTGACATGTCAGAACAATTTCCCCTTAAGTTTCTATTTAATCATTTAAGAGTGTAAAAAAATCAAACCAAAATTATTACTCAAAAAACAACTTCAGAGCTGGGTATGGTAGTGCATGCCTGTAACCTCAGCATTCCAGAGGCTGAGGCAGAAGGATCCTTGCAAGTTGGAGACCAGCCAGGGCTACAAAGTGAGCTGAAGGCCAACCTGAACTGCATAGCATTATCTTGTCTCAAAAAAGACTAGGGCAAGCCAGCGTGGTGGTGCACGCCTGTAATCCCAGCATTTGAGAGGCTGAGGCAGGAGGATCAGTGCGAGTTCGAGACTAGCCTGAGCTACAAAAGTGAGCTCAAGGCCAGCCTGGACTACATAGTGAGACCCTGCCTCAAAAAGGCAAAAGAAAGAAAGAAAGAAAGAAAGAAAGAAAGAAAGAAAGAAAGAAAGAAAGAAAGAAAGAAAGAAAGAAAGAAATCTAGGGCAGGCTAAGGAGACAGCTCCATGACACAAGTACATGCCCGGCAGGGGAGTAGCTCAGCAGGCATTAAGTGCCTGCCTGGCAAGCACCAGGTCCTAAATTCAATTCCCGGTATGAAAAAAAGACCAAAAAAAGAGAAAAAGAAAAGAAACCAAACAAAACAAGAACTTAACAACTTCAGAGCCAGGGATAATAGCTCAGTGGCACAGCATCTGACCAACAAATGCAAGGTTGTCAGTTGGATACCCATTACCACCCTCCCCCCTAAAACCCCACAACTTAGGAAATATTTTGCAAATGAGATTGTTTTTTATTTAGAAAAAAAAATGTCCTAGTGTATTTATGTGTTGAGCTTTCCTTTAAAACAATCAATAGGCTGCTGTTATAGCTCAGTGGCACAATGCCTGCCTGGCAAGAGTGAGGTCCTGAGTTTCATTCTAGTTCTTCCTCCCCTAAATCAAGAAACATTAACATGTATTTTAATCAGCTTCATGTTACTATGGCAAAATACCAGTTGACAATCAATTTAAAAAAGAGAAAAATAGCTGGACATGGTAAAGTATGCCTGTAATCCCAGCACTGAGAAGGTTGAGGCAGGTGAATCTTTGCAAGTTCAAGACCAGCCTGAGCTAAAAAGTGAGCTCAAGGTCAGCCTGAGCTGCATAACAAGATATTGTCATAAAGGGACAAAAAAAAAAAAAAAAAAAGAATAAATTTAAAAAGAGAAAAACCAGGCTGGATGTGGTGGCACATGCTTGCAATTCAAGCACTTGGGAGGCTGAGGCAGGTGGATTGCTGCAAGTTCAAGAACAGCCTGGGCTGCATAATGAATTCAAAGCCAGCCTGAACTACAAAGCAAGATCCCATCACACACCAATGTTTATCTGGCTCTCAGCTTCGGAGGTTCCAGTCTATGTCTACTTATCTCTGCTACTCTACTCCACGGCCTGTGTCAGGAAGCACAACACAGTGAGAGTATAGGACAGAGAAGTCCCACCCATTCACCTCATGGCAGCCAGGAAGCCCAGAAGACAGAGGAAAGAGCTGGAATCCCACCCCACTTCAGGGGCCACTCCCACCCCTTTGGCTAACTTCTCCTGACTAGGCCTTGCTTCTTAAAGGTTCTATCCCTCTAAATAACACCTCCATGCTGGAGATCAGGTCTAACACACAGGTCCCTGGGGGCAGGGTGGAGGATGTAGCTTAGTAATACAGTGCCTGCCTGGCAAGCATGAGGTCCTGAGTTCAATTCCTGGTACCCAGATATAAGAAAGGCCAGTGAGATAGCTCAGCAGACTAAGCACCTGCTTAGGCCAGCACACGGACCAGGGTTTGATCCCAGCACCACATGCTGCTTTGGTACTGCCCCTAGGTGCACTGAGCCAGCCACCAAGTCTGGGTATGCTGCCTATGCCTGTAATCCCAGCACTGGGGAGGTTAAAAACAAGACGATCACTAGGAGACCAAGCTGCAAAATGAGACCCTGTACCAAATACACACCACACACACACACACACACACACACACACAATTTGGCATGTCAATGTATGGGTTTTGCACATGTGATAAAACTTTTTTAAATGCAAACTTGCTTTAGAGATATAGCTCAGCAGCACAGTGCCTGCCTGGCAATCACAAGGTCCTGAATTCAATTCCCAGTAACAACAAAAAGTGAATCTTAGCACTGGTAACATCTCTAATGCTAGGGCCACAAGTTTCAAGGCCAACTTGGTAACTTAGCAAAACCCTGACTCAAAATTAAGAAAAAAAAAAAAAAGACGCAAGGGCTGTGGGATGTAGTTAATTATGAAGATCCTTGGATCAATCTCCAGCACCCTACCTCCTCCAAACATACTCAGAGTCAATCTTATGCCTTTTCTTTTTTTGTCTTTTTGAGACAGGGTCTCCTATGCAGTTCAGACTGACCTTGAGCTCACTTTTGTAGCCCAGCCTGGTCTCGAGCTCATATCAATCCTCCTGCCTCAGCCTCCCAAGTGCTGGATTATAGATGTGTGCCACCCTGCCTGGCTTGCCTTTTCTTTTTAACAAGGTACAGTAACATCCAAGTCTAGTGAGTAGAATTGATGTTTTCCCCAAACTACTCATATTTCTATTTTCATTGTCTTTTTGTAGCATTAAAATAATCTGAGGGCAGGGCCAGGCATGGTGGCGCACGCCTGTAATCTCAGCACTTGGGAGGCTGAGGCAGGAGGATCAGTGCAAGTTCGAGACCAGCCTGGGCTACAAAAGTGAGCTCAAGGCCAGCATGAACTGTATAGAGAGACCCTGTCTCAAAAAAGACAATAAATAAATAAATAAATAATAAAAAATGAGGGCAATTTTCAGTAACTAAATGAAAATACTACAATAATCATGCATTGTTTTCCTATCTGAAAAAAAAAAAAAAAATGAACTTCCTTCAAAACCACAGTAGAACTTCCTAACCATAACACCATGGAAAGTCATGACATTACTGCCAAAATGAAAGGAAACGATGCTCAGATTAATAGCATATGCAGCAGTGCCAGCGTGAAGGGAGTTCACTAGCCACACAACCCTGTTAGCGCGGGTTTCACAGCTGTTCTCTCCTACCATGTGATGTCCTTGGCCCTCGCCCTGTACCAGGGGCCTTGGTTCCTGCCAAGGATGCACAGGATGTACTGTCATGGGTTTCAACCCACCTATTTCATGATTTAAAGTTAGTGGGGCATATTGTAGCCGGGCGTGGTGGCGCACGCCTGTAATCCCAGCACTGGGAGGCTGAGGCAGGAGGATCGGTGCAAGTTCGAGACCAGCCTGGGCTACCAAAGTGAGCTCAAGGCCAGCCTGAACTGCACAGTGAGACCCTGTCTCAAAAAGAAAAAAAAAATAAAAATAAAAAAAAATAAAGTTAGTGGGGCATAAACCTACTTCTTGGCCCACCAAAGGCTCATGAGCAATCTCATGAGCAAAGCACCGCTCTAAGGTTCTAAACTGTTTCTACCCCCAGAAAGAGGAACTTACCTCTGCATGCCCAGTGCCTCCTTCAAGGGCTTTGATTTCCAAATTTGTGTGTGGACCGCACTGTCTAGAATTACAGCTGCCTCTGGGTTTGAGATGCTGTGCATAGGATGTATATGTTCATTTTCTTTTTTCTTCTTGTTCTTTTGAAAACTGAAGTATAACTCATATACCATAAAATTCACCCTATTAAAGTGTACAATTCAGTACCTTTAATATAAAGTTGTGTAACTATCATCAGTATATAATTCGAGGACTTCTTTAAAAAAATGTATTTAGTACAGTGTCTACAGGGTCTCATGCACAGATTGGATTCACAGTGATCCTCCTGTTTTCAGGCTCCCAAGTGCTGGGAGGTGCGCGCCACCATGCCTAGTCTCAGTCACCTCCTCAGCGTGCCCCAGAGGCGGGCCAGCATGGCATGCTGGGATCAAACCCCAGCTTCTGCATCTGCCTAAGCAGGCTCTTTATTTTTTAATTTTTATTTTTAGTTATTTTATTTTTATTATGGCTGGCTCAGCCTGCCCTGGGGGTGGGGCTGGCACAGTGTGTGGTGCTGGCAGATCAAACCACAGTCCTTGCAGTTGCCTAAGCTTGCCTAGGCAGGCACTTTAGACTGCTGAGCCATCTCACCGGCCCTAAGCACGTGCTTTAGTCCACTGGGCTATCTGGCCAGCCGCAGAACATTACCCACTTTTTAAAAAATCTATTCCTAGCTATACATATAAATAGGATTTCTGGGACCTATTGTAATTCCATATCTATTATTTTTCTTTGTTTTTGCAGGGCTGATCAAATCCAGGGTCTTGTTTGTGCTAGACAAGCACTCTTAGTGAGCTCCATGCCCAGATAGGTTAACTTTTTGAGGAACCACTGAGCAGTTTTCCAAACCATCTGCCTTATTTTCCATTCCTCTAAGCAATGTCTGAGGGTTCCAAATATTCCACATCCTTGAGCTTCTTTTTTAGTAATACTGAATAAAATGATAGTTGTGTGTTTATTTTATTTTAGGGAAGGTCTACAGGGTGTTCAGGGTCTCACTACTAGATCAGACTCATAGTAATCTGCCTGGTTATAGCCTCCCAAGAGCTGGGATTACAGGCACACACCACCATGCCCAGCCTCAATTGCTGCCTGTGTGCCCTGGAGACACACCTGGGATTGAACACCAGGCCCTGCACCTGCTTGCAGACTCTTTAACCCACTGAGCTATTTTGCTGACCCTAGTTGTGGTCTTTACTGGCATTTTCTTAACAGATGAATGATGTTTAGCATCTTTTTGTATGCTTATGGGCTGTGTGTCTTTGGAGAAATGTCTATACATTTCCTTTGCTCACTTTTTATCTGACTTGTCTTTTTGTTAAGTTGTAGAAGTTCTTTATATATCTAGATACCAGAATCAAGTGTATGACTCACAAATGTTTTCTCCAGTTAGCTCTGTGAGTTGTCTTTTCATTTTTGATAGTCCCCCTTGAAACACAAAGCACAAGAGTTTTTGAAATGGTACAACTTACTACTTTTTGGTTGGCTTACCTCCTTTTGTCATCAGAGCTAACAAACTATTGCCTAATCCAAGTTCCCAAAAATATGCATCTTTAAAAAAATGTTTTTAATCTTTTGTTTATTTGGTACAGGGGTTCACTACACAGCTTGGGCTCACAGTGATCCTCCTGTCTTAGCCTCACCAGTGTTGGGATTGCAGGCATAGGCCACCTCACCCAGTTTGGCACCAAGTGGGAGCTGGTATGGCATGCAGTACCAGGGATTAAGCCTGGGTCCTCATGCTTGCCAGACAGGCACTTAGACTGCCAAGATATCTCCCCAGCCCTGCATCTTTTTTTAGAAATAATAGGGCTGTGAGATAGCTCAGTGTTTTAAGCGCCTGCCTGGCAAGCACAGGTCCCCAGATACTGCATGCTATGCTGGCTCTGGAACCTCAGGCATGGAGTGCCACCACTGAAATCAAGCATAGTGGTGCATACCTGCAATCCCAGTGCTGGGGAGGCTGAGACAGGAGGATCTCCAGCAGTCTGAGCTGTGTAGCAATACCCTGTACCAAATAAAAGATTTAAAACAAGAATTATATGCTTTAAGCTCCTAGGCCTTTGATGTATTAATTTTAGTATCAGTATGAGATTAGGATCCAAAATCTTTTGCGGGTAGACTTCCAGTTGCTCTGGCAATATTTATTAACAATATTCCCACTGGATCATCTTGACAACATGTTTTAGTTACTTTTCTCTCATTGCCTGGATAAAATACACAGCACTCACATGTTAAGGAAGGAAAGTGTTATTTAGCTCATGGTTTATAGAGGTTTCAGTCCATAATGAGCTGGCTCCAAGGCAGGATGGTGTGCCAGGGGGCAGCCATTCACGCGCTCATAGAAGATACCAAAAACAACATGAAGGGAGGAAGGGAGGGAGGGAGGGAGAGAGGGGGAGAGAGAGAGAGAGAGAGAGAGAGAGAGAGAGAGAGAGAGAAGGCCCTTTCTGTGCCTTATATTGTATGTAGATTACCTGCCCTAGGACAGGTGTAGTGCTCACACCCAAAATCCATCATTGGACCATGAATCAATCACAAAGTCTAGATTGAGCCACCTCCAAAAAGCTCATCCCTAATGACCACATGAGGCTTTGGGGGACATCCCTACACAAACCACAAAACCACTAGATTATCTTGACAACCTTTTCCAAAGACCAACCCACTGCCGGGTGTAGAGACAGAAGCCTATAATCCTGGTACTCTGGGAGTGTGGCAGGAGCACTAAAATTCTGGGCCAAAGTCGGGCAACTTAATGAATTAGTAAGACACTGTCACAAAATAAAGTGTAGGAACAGGCTGAGGATATAGCTCAGGGCACAGGTCCTGGATTCAGTCCCTAGTAACACAGAAACAAAACAAATACACACAAACATGAAACCAATTGACAATAAACATAAGGATTTTACTTCTGAACTTTTTGATTGAATTGTCTGACCTTTCAATTTTACTCCATTAATTTATATGCTTATCCTATGTTCATGCCATAGTATCTTGATTATAATAGCTTTATAATAAGTTTTGAAATGGCAATCCTGGCATGGTGATATAGGTCTGTAATTCCAGCCTTCAGGAGGCTGAGGTAGGAGGATCATTATGAATTCAAGGCCAGCCTGGACTACATAGCCAGACCCCTACCATTCCTCCCACCCTCACGCTAAAAGGTTATTTAGGGTCATCAGTTACTTAAAGATGTCACTGAGAATTTTAAAAAAAGATTGCATTGAATCTGTAGATTTGAGTAGTAATATCATCTTAATAATATTATGTAATCAATGAATAATAGTATGTATTCCAATCTATGAACATGAATATTTTTTCCATTTATTTAGGTTTCTTAAAATTTCATTCAGCCCCGAATTCAATCCTCAGTACTGGAAAAAGTTTTTTTTTTTTTCATTCAACATTATTTTCTAGTTTTTGGTGCATAATTCTTATACTTTTTGTTAAATTTACTTCTAAGTAATTTGTCACTTTTGTCTTTTGTCTTTTTTATGCCATTGTAAACGGAATTATTTTGATTTCCTTTCTAGATTGTTCATTGCAAGTATATAAAAGTGTAACTAGTTCTTGTATATTGCTCTTAAACTCTGCAACTTTGCTGTTATATTCTTGTTATTTAAGTACAAAGATACTTTTATTTTTAAATTGATACATAAAATTCATCTAGATTTCCTCTGTTCAGGATATTTTGAAACGGGTACCTACTGCAGAGCAGCTAATCTGTGCTAATTAATGTACGTGATTTAGTATGGACTTCAAATTAGAGACACATACCAGGTCTGATGGTCTCTAGGCATATTAGCTAGTACATAGAATCTGCTCAAGCTTCCCCAGTTCATAGTTATGTTCTTCATAGTAAAGGGAGAAAACATGTCCCATTTAGGACTCTGAATTACACTCAGTTGTCACTTTGGTCGCCTTTAACCTGCAACAGTTCCTCCATCATTCTGTGTCATCTGAGACTGACATTTTTGAAGACTGTAGGAGGCTTACTTTGTAGACTGTCCCGTTTCTTTTTCTTTCCTTTTTTGTCTTTTTGAGACAGGGTTTCACTATGCAGTTCAGGCTGGTCTTGAGCTCACTTTTGTAGACCAGGCTGGTCTCGAACTCGCACTGATCCTCCTGCCTCAGCCTCCCAAGTGCTGGGATTACAGGAGTGTGCCACCATGCCCAGCTTGTGCCTGTTTCTTTATTGGAGTCGGGCCATACACTTCTCACAGATGTGACTCTGTTACTGTTAGCATTAGCAGGTGTGCAACACAGGTCTGGCCTGTTCCTGGGGTGCTAACTTCAATCCTTTGGTTAAGGTGGTTGCATCAGTAATCTGTTGCTGCTGTAACAAGTTACAAAAAAAAAAAAGCCTTAAAAATAGTGTGAACTTACTTTCTCTTAGTTCTAGAGGTCAGAAGTCAGAAGTCCAAGTTGGGGTTCATTTGGCTGGAAGCAAGGGGTCAGCCAAGAGTGGTTTCTTTGGGAGCCATCAGGCAAGAGCCCTTTTCTTTCCCGGTCCTACAAGCTGTCTATATTCATTAGCCTTTACCCTCTTCATTCATTTTTATGCCAGCAGAGGAGCATTTTGAAACCTATTTTTCCCTTTTTTTAAGGTTTCTTTTTGTTTGTTTGTTTTTGTGCATGGTTTCACTACGCAGCTTGGACTCCTAGTGATTATTATTATTATTTTGAAACAGAGTCTCACTAAGTTGACCAAACTGGGCTTAAATTTGTAATTTTTTTTGCCTCAGCCTCCCAAAGCTGGTATTGAAACTGCATGCCACCATGCCTGGAAACACATACAGATTTGTAAGGTATTCACTGACATATTTACAGAGATGAACAAACTCCAACCTCCAGAATAGACCAGTATTCTTGGAACCCAGGAGAGCTAATGCTGGACTCCCCAGAGACTAGATGTAACCAGAGGCCTACTGATGTCATCATATAGGAACAAAAGAACAGGGCAAATAACATGATTCAAAGAACTAAGAGTATGTCCCGAGGGACAAATGGAAGACATCTTGCACAGAGCCAGTTTGAGAACAACCTACTTGGAGGCCCAGCAGGATGGCTCAGTGGTCTAAAGCGCCTGCAGGTGGCTGCAGGGACCTGTGGTTCGATCCCCAGCACCACATGCTGCGCCAGCCCTGCCCTCAGAGCAGGCTGAGCCGGCCATAAAAATAAACAAACAAAAGTTCTGAAACAAGAAAAAAAAAAAAAACCTACTAAAGAAACCCACCTAAAGGAGAAAAGGTTGGTCTTCCATTATAGCCAAGCTTTAAATAAATGGCTAAAGCTCCTGGACATCATAGAGGGCAATCTACTAATGTTTGACCATAGTCTGGGTGTAGTGGTACACGCTTGTAATCTCAGCCCTAGGGAGGCAAAAATCAGGAGGATCACTAGGATCACTATGAGTCTGGGCTGCATAGGGAGACCCTGCATAAAAAATAAAAAATAAAAAATAAAATGTTTGGCCACTTATCCGAGCATTCAACAGCCTAGTCAAGTTGACACATGAATTTATGAATTTAACCATCACCCAAAGAGCTGTGTAGAGAAAGGTACCCTGACAAAAACAGCAGGTCTCATGAGAGATGCAGCCAGGCTGCCACAGTGCTGTAGGAAGGAAGGCAGGGACTGCACACCCTGACCTCACCCTCTTGCTCCAGTCTTTCCTGGACTCCCCAGAGACTAGATGTAACCAGAGGCCCACTGATGTCATCATAGAGGAATGAAAGAGCAGGGCAAATAACATGATTCAAAGAACTAAGAGTATGTCCAGAGGGACAAATGGAAGACATCTCACACAGAGGTTATGAGCCAGTAATGGGAAATTCCTGCAGAATCATTCGAAGAAAGTAGAGGAAGAAAATAAGAAAATAAAAGCAGAAATCAGTACAACAGGGAACATATAAAGACAGTGTTAGTCAGCTTTCCATCACTATAACTACTGACATTACTAAATTAAGTTTAATGATTACTAAATTAAGCTTGCTTAGCTAAACTAAGTTTTATTTCACAGTTTAGGAGGTTCCAATCCATGATTAGTTGTCCTTTTGCTTTGGGGCGTGTGACAAGGCACATCATGGCTGAGAGCACATGGGAAAGTAAAACACCACACACCTTACCGCAGGAAAGCAAAAAGTGAAGAAAAAGTCGAACTCCCACTATTCCCTTGAGGACATATGCTCAGTGGCCCCAGGACACCCACCAGGTTCTGCCTGCTGACAGTTCTGCCCTACTTTGAGGCACAATGCCTCTAACATCTGGGCCTCTGAGAGACGTTCACAACCTAATCTGTACCAGAGAGCAACAACAAAACAAAAAGTCTGTTCTTGAAATAGAATAAAACGTTTCTGGCAACACTAATCAAGAGAAAAAAGGTCTTGGATAGTAAATACTGAGAATAAAAATTAAAGGCTGAACTAAAGCGAGGCAGAGTGCAGGGTCCGGGATTTGATCCCCTGTGTGCTGTGACAGGCCCGCCCCAGGGGCATGCTGAGAGGGCAATGGAGACTGGGCTTGGCGCACACCTGTAAGCCCAGCTGCTTGGGAGGCTGAACACAGGAGAATCACTATGAGCCCAATCTGTGTAGTGAGGCCCTATAGACCCTATACTAAAAAATCCAAAACAAAAAGGAAAAAAAGATAAAACAACTTTATAGGCTATCATAGTTTTCCACAGTATCCCACGCTGTTTCCCGAATGCACTGTGTACTTGATCCTTGCTCTTACCCTCTTTACTTGACCCAAGCTCAATCTGCTGAGCTAGTTTTTGTCCCTCTTCACTTTTATTTTCTCAAATAAACTTGGCAAAACAACAACAAAACCCTTTATGTTAACACACCCATAGAAAAATGCAATCATCTAAGTTGAGGAAGAGGACAGACTTCAGGAAAGGACTATCTTTGGGACTTTGGCTGATGGTCATGGTCATCTCTGGATGTCAGTGTGAGCCAGGCTCAAGCCCCAGAGAAGTGATGGGCCTGCACCCTTGCAGCAGTGGGCAGGATCATCATGACAGTGAGTCTGAAGGGCATAGGGAACCCAGAACAAGGAAGCTCTGCTCCTACACTGACTTCTGTCTTCTTCCCCGGTTAACCACGAATTTCCTCTTTTGTTTTTCACAAGAGCTCCAAGTCTTCTCCAATCATCTCCTGTTACAGGACGCCATACCTACATCATACCGCCCATATAAACTCCACCCCCAGCCCAGCCTGATAGATTCTTTGTCTGCCTCACTCCTCTTCCAGGGACCTTGCTTTTCTTTGGCAGCCTTCCCATACAGAGCAATCAAGGATTTCTTTACTGCCCCCCACTTCTTTTTTGCACCAAAGGAAGAAGCCTTACAAGAAGTTCTAAATAATGGAGTTTTCTAGGACCAGCCTTGGTTAATGGTAGATAGTTGTTTCTGGGTGGCATAGTTTTTCTTTTTTTTCTTTTTTTTTTTTTTTTTGAGACAGGGTCTCACTATGCAGTTCAGGCTGGCCTTGAGCTCACTTCTATAGCCCAGGCTGGTCTTGAACTCGCACTGATCCTCCTGCCTCAGCCTCCCTAGTGCTGGGATTACAGGCGTGTGCCACTATGCCCGGCTAAGGGTGGCATAGTTTCTGAGTGACACAATTAGCACAGCGAGACCCTGTCTCCAAAACAAAACAAAACGAAGAAAAAGAAAAGAGAAAGTCAATTTCTCAACCCTTTAAACAGTTGATTGAATAGGGCAAGAAAGTCACAGGAGAAGCATGGAATATCTTGTTATGCTGGAAAGCAAGGCAGTTGTTCCAACCTACTGGGGTTAACAGACTTCAGCTAACTTAAGAGAAGCTTCTACTGGCCACAAATGGGACACTGGGAGCTTCGATCAGGACAATAATTTAAATGGACTGAAACCACTGAATAAGTTTAAATCCAAGGGGCCCGGTGGGATGGCTCAGTGGTCTAAAGCACCTGCTTGGGAAAGCCTGGGCAGCTTCAGGGACCACGCTTTGATCCCTGGCACCACATGCTGCGCCAGCCCTGCCCTTGGGGCGGGCTGAGCCGGCCATAAAAATGAGTAAATAAACAAACAAAGGTTCTGAAACAAGAAAAAAATAAAATACAATAAAAAATTCTTTAAAAAAAAAAAGTTTAAACCCAAGCCTTCAGAGTACTTTTAAAAAGTTTTCAGCCAGCATGGCAGCACGAGCCCCATAATCCCAGAATTTGGGAGGTTGCAATAAGAGGAGCACTGCAAGGAGAGGTCAGCCTGGCCTACAAAGTGAATTCAAGGCCAGTCAGAACTGCACAGTGAAACCCAGTCTCAAAGACCAAAGAGAAAAGTTTCCACTCTTGAAGGATTCTAGGGAAACTTCATTATTTATTTTTATTTTTTTGGTGGGACTGGGGTTCAAACTCATGACCTTGCACTGGGGTTCAAACTCATGACCAGGCAGGCACTTTTGCCACGGAGCTATCTCCCCAACTCCTAACTCCTTACTTGTTATTTTGGAAGCTGATAAAGAAAAAAAATCAAGTACTTATACTGGCATCCTTAATAAATTCCACCTCAAGGTACTCAGTTAATGAGGGCAAGTCATTCTTTAGAGAATATTCTAGAAAATTAGAACATCACTATTGTAATCTTGATAGTCAGTCCTATTGAAATAATGGATATGTGCAATGATCAATGAGTATCTGTTGGTTCCATGTGCCTCCTCATGGAAGCACCCAATACCACTTATGAATGGTTCATATAAAAACAAGTACCGCCGGGCGGGATGACTCAGTGGTCTAAAGCACCTGCTTGGGAAAGCTTGGGTGGCTTCAGGGACCACAGTTTGATCCCTGGCACCACATGCTGCACCAGCCCTACCCTCGGGGCAGGCTGAGCCGGCCATAAAAATAAACAAATAAACAAAGGTTCTGAAACAAGAAAAAAATAAATAAAATGTTTAAAAAACAAAACAAAACAAAAAAACAAGTATTCTTAAAGAAGAAAAAAAGGGTCAGGGAGATAGCTCAGTAGAATAAGTGCCTGCCTAGCAAGCATGGGGTCTTGAGTTCAATCCCCAGTACCACTAAATAAATAACTATTTCAAAACAAGATAATAAGAGTAACAACAGTTAATATATTGCATATATTGTTATCTTTAGTTATTCAGAGTATAAGTTATAGGTATTTAATTGGCCAAACAGTATCAGCATAAGCTTTTCAATAAACTAAGAGAAATTAGTACTTTTTTTTTTGTCTTTTTGAGACAGGGTCTTGCCATGCAGTTCAATTGACCTTGAGCTCACTTTTATAGTCCAGGCTGGTCTCCAACTCACACTGAGCCTCTCAAGTGCTGGGATCAGAGGCATGCACCACCATGCCTGGCCTATAGATCTTAATTATCTTGTATATATGTATTTTTTTTTTTTCCTTCCTTTTCTCCTTTCCCCCATCCCAGTTTCATTTTCCTCTCAAAAGTTTCTTCCCAGAAAAATACAAATTAAGTGTTGGCCATATAGCTCAGTGGATTAAAGTGCCTGCTTAGGCAAAGGGCAGCGGCCAGGGTTCAATCCTCAGTTGTGCTGCTGCTGCCCACCCCCCACTGCATTGAGATGGTGACAGACTGGGTGTGGTGGCTGGTGTGCAGTAATCACAGCGCTTGGGAGGCTGAAAACAAGAGAATCACCATGAGCCCTATCTACTATCTATGCAGTGAGACCCTGAAGACCTTGTATTAGAAACTTTTTTTGTTGTTGTTATGGCTGCCTCAGCCCACCCTGGGAGTGGGGCTGGTGCAGCATGTAGTGCCAGGGATTGAACCGTGGTCCCTGCAGTTGCCTAAGCTTACCTAAGCAGGTGCTTTAGACTGCTGAGCTATTTTGCTGGCCCCTATACCCTGTATTAAATATTTTTTTTTTTTAAAGAAAAATAGAAAGTATAAATCTGATGTTTCTAGCTATTACCAACTTACCAAAAAATACAGTGCCACATATAAACATGACAGACACAATTAGAAAAAAAAAAAAAAAAAACCGACACAAAAAACAGACAGTATTAAATTATTTTGTTTGACAGTATTAAATTATTAATAGTAAAAAAGAAAAATCCATAGCACAGGAAATCCATAAGAGCAACAACTCAGTCTCATTGAGAAATAATTCAGGAATAGGGAGGGAAGGAAGAAAAGATGAACAAAGGTGGGGGCCAGGGAAATAGCTCAGTGGCACAGGTGCCTGCCTGGCAAGTGCAAGGTCATGAGTTCAAACCCCAATCCCTCAAAGAAAAAAAAAGTGGAACAGAGGGAAAGGAAGTTATAGAAGACACTGAAGGTATGATATCATTCCACATGTATGAACCCTGCTTGAGTCCTGATTCAAAGATACAAATTTATAAGATAACAGAAAATGTTGAGCAATAACTGAATATTTTAAAAAATCTTTTGTTTGGTACAGGGTCTCACTATGCTATGCAGCTTGGACTCTAGAGATTCTCCTGTCTCAGCCTCCCCAGTGCTAGGATTACAGGCATGCAAAACACCTAGACTCCAGCTCAGCTGGTAGGCAGATGGGGCTGTTGTGCCATGTGGTGCAGGGGGTCGAACTTTGCCCCCTGTGCCTGCCTAAGCAAGCACTTTAGACTGCTGAGCTATCCCAACAGCCTACAACCCCATTATTTGAATAAAAATAATTCAACATGTAAAACATGATAGCCAGCAGGCGTGGTGGCACACACCTGTAATCCTAGCACTCGGGAGGCTGAGACAGGCGGATCAGTGCAAGTTTGAGACCAACCTGGGCTACAGAAGTGAGCTCAAGGTCAGCCTGAACTGCATAACAAGACCCTGTCTCAAGAAGACAAAAAACAAAAAAAAAAAAAAAAAACATGATAGCCAAAAGCAGATTTATTGCTGTAGTTTAGTCTAAAAAAAAAAAAAAAAAAAAAAAAAAAATAAAAAATCACCCAGTGGTTATGAAGAATCGAGGAAAACCTGTCCGAGCAAGGCCAGCTTTGAGGTAAAGGGCTGACTCGGGCAGCTGAGCAGTGAGATTTTCTGCTTCACAGGCTTCTCCTTGGCCTCCTCATGGTTCTCAGGTGAGGATAGCGTTCTTGGCCCTGCTGGGGGCTCCCAGGGCCCCGAACTCACAGTCTTTCTCTGGAATCCCGACCTACTCCGTTTGAGAGAGTAGAATTCCCTCATCAAGTCTTCCACTTCCCCCTGTTCCTCCTTCAGCCTCCGGCAACAGTGCAGGGCGGCAGGGTCAATGGGGTGAGCTTCTGTGTTGAAGATGTAGCCTCCAGCCCCCAGGATGCACTCCCCATAGGGGGTCATCACGGTATCGAAGGTGGAGCCATTGTTGTGGATAAAATTGGTCGGGTCAAAAAGAAGGTAGAGGTATTTCACAGTCTCAGCCAGGAAGAAGGACTCCATGCGGTTGTCCAGCTTGTGGTCTCGGAGATCTTTGATCTGTGTGTGGGTGAGGGAAGTGAGTCAGAGCAAGGGCACTATTTGGATCAAGGGTTAGCAGGGATTTCTGGCTGAATCTCTGGGCTTCTCAGTTTCCCTCTTTTCTAGGGCACCATCATCTCTCGCTTGTTGTTTTTTTTTTTTTCCAGTACTGGGGATTGAACTCAGGATCTTGCACTTTTTCTACTGAGCTATCTTCCTGGCCCCAATTTCTCCTGGATTTTTACAACTGCTTCCAGTGGGACTTCCTGCTGCCAGCTATACCTTGAGATGTGCCATCATGAGTCCTACCTGTCACCCTCCTCTCATCACCCCATGACCTGGTCCCACCCGCACCCGCAGTCACTCTGCAACCTTTGCCGTTTCGTCTCCAACCACAGGGTCTTTGCAGTCCTGAGCTGGCAGGAACCCTCCTTCAGGGGCTTTGCATCTGCTGTACCTGCAGCCTGGAGTGCTCTTCCTCTCTTCCTTATATACCTCCCTCACTGTCTTCATGTCTCTGCTCAAATGCTGCCTCTCCAAAGAGATCTTTTCCTTTCTTCAAGATGTAACAATCTCTTACTTTTACACTATTTCCTAACTTTTTAAAAATGTATTTGACTGTTGCAGGGTCTCACTATGCAGCTGGGACTCATGGTGATCCTCCTGCTTTCAGCCTCCCCAGCGCTGGGATTACAGCCTTGTGCCACCACACCCAGACTCGCTGGCCACTGGCTGACTCGCTGTGCCTGAGGGTGAGGCCAGCACAGCACGTGGTGCTGGAGACTGCACTGTGGTCCCTGTGCCTGCCTAAGCAGGTGCTTTAGTCTGCTGAGCTGTCTTGCTGGCCCCTACTAACTAAGACAGAATATTCTGTCATTAAAATGCATCATCCGTGCTCACGTCAGCACCACATATACAAAATGCATCATCATTTATTTAGCTAATCCTCAATGGACCTTGAAGTGGTTACCAAGATTTTACTATTATAAATAAGTAACCTATAATCTAGAACATTTTAACTAAGTTTATAGGCATGGGAAGTAAGTTAACTTGCTACATTGTTAGCCTCTTTGAATTAGCAATATATTTAAATAAAACTATAACCCTCAGTAGACATCTATCTTAAGAATGGAGAGATATATATGTGTTCCAATAAGGATTTAATGCATTGGCTTCCACTGCTTCCTCTTGGCCTGTCTGGCAAAGATCAGATGCCTGTTCCCATCATGCAGCCTGGACAGCTTCCAAAGAGCTCTGCTTTCAGGGAAATGAGCCTTGCGTTCCCAGGAAGGCCCCAGCAGACCTGCCTCTTTGGTTTTTCATAAAATACACTTTACAAAACATATCACTACTTTATTTTTCCCTATGCACACAAGTCTTCTCTTTCAAAACATGGATTGTCTTTTACTTATAAAATATAAACAGATTATAAATTTTGCCAAAGCTTCATTTTGTTTTAAATCCCATGTCCTAACAAGAATTCTGCAGACTTCTCAGGGAATTTTTGTTATGCTTTGTGTATAGTTGTCTCCCCAAAGCCTCACGCAGTCATGGGAAGGCTTCCAGGATTTGTAATTGATTATTGTGAAAATGGGTGCTGCCTCTCCCCTGGGGCAGGTGATTTGCATTTCAATGTAAAGGAAGAGAAGTTAGCTGCTTGAGCTGGGGCTAGCTCTCTCTCCCTGCTCTCTTTCTCTTAGCTGCCACCAAGAAAGCTTGTTTTCTGCCTTGTGCCTCTGCCTTGGAGCCAGCTAAATATGGACTGAAATCTCCAGTAACTATGAGCTAAATAAACCTTTCCTTCCCACATTTTGAGTGTCAGGTATTTGTCCCAGCAACAAGAGAAGAGTAACAAGCCGGGCGTGGTGGCTCACGCCTGTAATCCCAGCACTCGGGAGGCTGAGGCAGGAGGGTCGGTGTGAGTTCAAGACCAGCCTGGGCTACAAAAGTGAGCTCAGGACCAGCCTCAACTGCATAGCGAGACCCTGTCTCAAAAAGACAAAAAAAAAAAAAAAAAAGAGAAGAGTAACTAAGACAATTTTTTTTTAAGACAATGCCCGTATATATCCATTGTTATGTGCCTGTAATGACTGTTTATTAATATCTTGCTTGTCTGGGTCCTATAAGGATATGACCTGGCTCTTACCCTTGACCCTTTCGACCCAATCTCCACAGCAGCCAGTGCTATCCCTAAAGCACAAATGGGGTCATAGCATTGTACTAGGTCCCACCAAGACTTTTCATTCCATGCTGACCCAAATCCAGTTTTCCCACAGCTCACATGAGGCCCTCTGTGATCCAGCCACTGCCTCCTTCCATCCCCTTTCTCTCCCCAACTTTCTCCTTGCTCATTCTACCCAGTGAATAAGCTGGCCTTCTCTCCGTCTCCTGAAGTGTAGCCCCCATGCGAGCATGGGCTTGCTGTTTCTGCATGGCTCCAAGCCTTGGCCCCAGCACTGTGTGTGCATGCAGATAGTATTATGGTAACACCTGTAATACTAGTAGGGCTGTTTTTATTAAGAGGATCCAGATTATAATACAAGACTATGGGATCCCAGATTTCCCTTTTTTGTTTTTCTGAGACAGGGTCTTGCTGTATAGTTCAGGCTGGCCTCAAACACCTGCTGCCTTGGCCTCCCAAAGGCTAGTGCAGGCATATGCCACCATGCCCAGCTAGATCTCACTTTTTTCAGAACCATTTTATATAAATTCACCTTGCAAAAATAATAGTAATAGTAATAAACAAAAATAAAAATAAACCCATCTCGCAAAGTAGGCTAACTAACGAGGATGAGGATCTCTGGTACTGAGGACTAACAAGGGCACAGAATCATGAGGAACCCTAACTCTCCTCTTTCAGTTTATATGACCTTCAGTGAGGCTTTAGCTTCTTTATGCCTTAATTTATGTCCAGCTCCAAGGTCTGCTTTAGGGCTAATGTTCCAGTACTGCCAAAACCCTGGCTCTTAAGAATAAGGAGAGACTGCATAACATTTGGCTGTGGAACACTTACAGTGGCAAATCCGCATTCCACCTTGCTGATTTTTTCAATGGACTCCACGGCATCTCTCCCAAGCTCCAGGAGGGTGGGATCGCCCGTGGCACGGTAGAGGTACATTGCGCTCTCAATGAGCTCTGCGAAGACCGAAGCACATTTACTTACCCAGTGGCTGGGCAGATCTGGCCCATGGCCACCCAGGGCCTCCTCCTCTCTATACATTGCCCAGGGCCACGCCTAAGAGGAATAGGAGGTATCGCACCCAGTGCTGGGTTTCAGAGCCAACAGGCACACACCCAAAGCTTGGTGGAGACCAATGTAAGTGTAAGGTGGCTGAGGCTACAGTCTGGTTCCTAATCTCCATTGCTTCTTTCATCCTTAGTAATAGAATCCTTGACTTCGGCCAAGCCATGGCTGCTTAGCTTAATAATTCTCCATACCTAGGTGAGATAGGGGGTACAATGAAGAACCACAAATACACAGAACAAGAGAGAGAAAACATTTCTTTCTTTTGGTTTTTGAGACAAGATCATGCTATATTGTTCAGGTCGGTCTTGAACTCACTATGTAGCCCAGGCTAGCCTTAAGCTCACAGCAATTCTACTGCCTCAGCCTCTGAAGTCCTGGGTTTAAAGGTGTGCAACACCCCATCTGGCAAGAAATACATTTCTGAATGGAGCTTCTATTTTCTTCTGCCATTCACATCCTAAAGCCTAAAAGAATACTACACTGACATCTAATGCCCTTGCTGAGATAGGACCAACAAAAAGATGAAGTTAAGAGACTCAAGTGCCAACTTTCAGTCTAGCAAAGACACAGTCATTGGTCACTGTGTGACCCTAAATAAGATGAGTACATTGCCCTATTCTACCTCACTCCTGGAATGTGAAGGAAAGACACAGCCTCATTTTAAGGTGACTGTTAGCCAAGAGCAGTGGGTCCCGATGAGAAGACTTTTCTAAAAGAAAGAAAAAAAAAAAAAAAAAAAAGGAAAGCATGTTTATTGCTTTCAAATACTTGCAGAATTGTTATAAAAAAAGAAAGCTTGGCCTATCTACTAAAGCTGGCTCAGGAGTGGAGACAACAGCTCCATGTGCTTTCCTCCTTTGTCTCTGCTGCCCCCAACCCCAACATCTGCCCTGATCGTCTGCTTCCCTAGTTCTTCCTTGGTCTTGGTCAGCACTGCTCTGCCTTCTGATGTAAGACTGAAAATTCCTGCTCTTATTTTGGAGAAAAGGGCCATTGTCCTATTCTGTCCTACTTCCTCCTCCCAGTGCTCCGGGGCGCTGGACAAGTGCTGATACAGCCGCTCACGCTCTAAGACACTCAGTGGGACACATTTCCTGGCCGATGAACACAGACAGAAAAGACAGTGCTCTGTAAGAAGCCACGCTTCTCTGCTGCAGGTCAGGTCAGGGCCAGCCTGTTTTCTTATCATCACAGGTATGCTGAGTATCACTTTATACTTTCTTGCATGTCATGCAGCCAACTAAGGAGGAGGATGATAGTCCAGCATCTTGATCTGGACTTTGGGAAAGTAAAGACCCTCAGAGGGCTTTAGGGTAGGATCTGTGCTCAATAACAGCAGATCAGAAATGTGCACTGGGGCATAGCACACAGGCCAGTCTCCCTAGAGAGCAGTATGCTGACTGCCCAGTGCTACTGTCTGGGGAAGGAAGAGTGACTGGACCAAGTCACTTCTGGATTCCTGGCACCAGTGCCTTATCTTCCATCAGGACCTTCCTGCCAGCATGTCCTGTAGTCTGCCACTATAAGTGCAGAGCTCACTGTGGCTGGGGGTAACTAATCAGAGTTGGGGCTACTATAGCAAGGTTTCAATTGCAGGGCTTCTTGGGTTCCTCTAAGTGTGACATGGCACAAGCTTGTATTTGACACTTAGTCCCAAACCCTGATCCTCATTTTATTTACTAATCCCAGAGCTTGGGGGACTGAGGCAGGAAAGTCATGAACTGAAGTCCAGCCTGTGAGACCCCTATCTAAAAAAATTTTTTTAATAAGTTAAAAACAAAAAAAATGAGAAGACATGAAATATCAAGATCAATAACCCTTGAGAATTCCATAATCATTAATTTGTCCTTTAAACTTCTGTTTCACCACTTGTGAAGGTGGAAAAATGCAGTGGATGTAGGAACGTGTGTCCCATAGCTCACAGCAGTGCAGGTTTGGAGGCAGGAGAAAAGCTCTCCTGGGTTGGGGGCACCTGTGTGCTGACTAAGTTTCCTGCATGACCCCTTTCCTTCCATCCTCACAGCTTTTTGCTTTCCTGCAGTGAATCAGAGGACATCGGCCTGGCAGGGTACTGAGGCAGGGTCTCATGTGGGGTCCCTCCTACTCTGAACTGCCAACGGAGAAGGAAAGATGAGAGGCTGCCTATGCCCACCTCCCTCACAGCATAGCCCTCTGTACCCATGACCCATGGCCTGGGGCAGTTTGCCTGTACCTCTTAAGTTCAAAGAGGAAAGCTGATGTTTTCCTTCTTGCTCACTTTTCTGAGTATAAAAATGACATGCAAATTTTTTTTTTTTTTTTTTTTTGGTCTTTTTGAGACAGAGTCTCACTATGCAGTTGAGGCTGGCCCTGAGCTCACTTTTGTAGCACAGCCTGGTCTCGAACTCGCACCAATCCTCCTGCCTCAGCCTCCCGAGTGCTGGGATTACAGGCATGAGCCACCACGCCCGGCTCACATGCAACTTATAAAAGACCTGAATTTAGGCCCAGCTCCTGCACTTCCCAGTCTGTTCCACTAGGCCTCAGTGTCACTCCCTGGAAGGAAGGAGCCAATCATTCCTATAAGGAAAACCATCCAAGAGCTCATGGGTCAAATGAGAAAAAAGCCTGGCAAGCACATGGGAGGGATTAGAGTATGTGGACCCAGGGCCCACAAGCTGGCCATGAGCCTAAGAGGCTGCTCACCAGGCCGAAGTGGGTAGCCCTCCCGTTTCTCCACCGTGTACCCCTGAGGGATGTTGTAGAACTCTGGGAGCCCTCCGAATTGCTTCCAGACAGTGTGGTAGTTGAGGAAGGTCTTCATGGCATTGTCAATGTCCCCAATGAGGCTCTGTGGAGAGAAGTGGTGGTTAGACAGAAAGCCAACATAAAACCCCATAGATACTGGACATGACAATGCACGTTTGTAATCCCAGCACTCAGGTGGCTGAGGCAGGAGGATCTTCATGAGTTCCAGGCCAGCTTGGGCTATATACGGAGTCCAAAGCCACTCTGAACTACATATCAAGACTGTCTCAAACCAACCAAATAGCCAATCAACCAAAAATACACAAAAAACAAAAATCCATTGGATAAACCCCCACAAATAGCTGGACACCATGGTGCATATCTATGTAGGAGGATTCCCAGTATGAGCCCAGTTTTGACAAATTAGCAATGCAGCAAGTCCTTGTCTCAAAATTTAAAAAAATAAAAAAGGACCAGGGGAAGTAGTGCAAAGATCGTGGGTTCAATCACCCATCTCTGTGTCTGTCTCACACACACACACACACACACACACACACACACACAGCCATTCATCAAACCTTGACTCTGCTATTTACTGTGTCTCTGAGCAGCAGCGTTAACTTTTTTTCTTTTTTTTGTCTTTTTGAGACAGGGTCTCACTATGCAGTTCAGGCTGGTCTTGAGCTCACTTTTGTAGCCCAGGCTGGTCTCAAACTCACATCGATCCTCCTGCCTCAGCCTCCTGAGTGCTGAGATTACAGGCGTGTGCCACCACGCCAGGCTAGCAGCGTTAACTTTTAATTTCACCTATGAAAGGTAAAAAATTCAACACTTAACCACATACTTTGTTGGGAAGAGCTGAGTTTGTACATATGTCCCAGAATGTTGGTAATGTCAAGTACAGCAGTTGTTTAATTTAGCAAGCTGCTTCAAAACTCTAATAGTACCTTGGCATGATGGTGCCAGCCTATAATCCCAGCACTCAAGAGGGTAGAAGGACTGCTATGAGTTTGAGGCCGGCCTGGGCTACATGCTGAGTTTAAGACCAGCCTAAACTACATAATATGATCTTTTCTCTCAAAAAAAAAAAAAAAAAAAAAGAGGCCAGCCCAGACTACATATGGAGTCTAAGACTATCCTGAACTACTTAATAAGACCCTATCTCCATAAAAAGAAGAAAAAAGAAAACAACTAAGGACAAAAAGTTTGTGCTGTCTCATTCTCACTCCATATCCCCAAAAGATAACTATTATGTAACGTCCCAGAGTTTCTCTGTATCACTTTTCTTTTGCTATCCTATAGCCACTAGCATGCTTTCCATAAGTACACAGAGCATGCTCTCCTATTTATATAGCTGCACTGCTTTTTGTTGCTTTGACAATTTAATCAGTTCTCTAAAAGTAGCCATTCATTACGGTTTGTGTGGTCCCTCCAAAGCCTCATGCGATCATGGGGCAGGGACTTCTAGAGCTTGAGACTGACTCATGATTCACTGGGATTATGTTTTTTATTTTTTATTTTTTTAAAAGAATTTTTTATTTTATTTTTCTTGTTTCAGAACTTTTGTTTGTTTATTTATTTATTTTCATGGCCGGCTCAGCCTGCCCTGAGGGCAGGGCTGGCGCACCATGTGGTACCAGGGATTGAACCATGGTCCCTGCAGCCGCCCAAGCTTTTCTAAGCAGGCACTTTAGACCACTGAGCCATCCCGCCGGGGCCCTGGGATTACATGTTTTAGTACTGATGGGATTATGGGTGTGGCCTGAGGCAGAGAGCCTGGATGTAACATAAAAGACATAGAGAAACAGACTCTCTCTGTTACTCTGTTGCAATTGTCCGCCGCCATGAATTGCTGCTCTCTGCCATGTGCCTGTCTGCTTTGGATCTGGCTCAGTACGGACTGAAACCTCCAGTAACTGTAAACTAAATAAACCTTTCCTTCCTTCATTTTGGGTGTTGGGTATTTGTCTTAGCAATGAGAGAGGAGAAACTGAGACAGAATTTGGTATCAGAGAAGTGGGATCATTGCTGTGACTAACCTGACCATGTGGATTACAAGTTTTTGGAAATGACTTATGGAAAGAAATAGGGAAGCTTTGGAGAGGCTGTCAATTTGCAAAGAGCTGGATAAACTTTGGCTGTATGGTATGGGAGATTCTGGTCAGAGCTCAGACCAAACGACTGTCTGGAAGCCTGCATATAAAGAATGGTTTATGGGCAGAGATAGGAAAGATTTTGGAGAGGTCCTCTACTTGTGAAGAGCTGGAAAAGCTTCCGCTGTTCCATAGGGAAGATTCTAGTCAGAGCTCAGATCAGAAGACTGACAAAAGACCTGCCTGTAAAGACCAGGTTGGGGAGGTTTTTTGTTTTTGTTTTTGTTTTAGAATTTTTTGTTTTATTTTATTTTATTTTATTTTTTCTTGTTTCAGAACTTTTATTTTTATGGCCAGCTCAGCCTGCCCTGAGGGCAGGGCTGGTGCAGCATGTGGTGCCGGGGATCAAACCACGGTCCCTGCAGCTGCCTAAGCTTTCCTAAGCAGGCCCTTTAGACCACTGAGCCATCCTGCCGGGCCCCAGGTTGGGGAGAATTTTCCTGGGAACAAGGACTGCATTGGTTGCTGTACTCCAGCTTTGTGTTATGGTTTGGCTCAAAGTCTGTCTAAATTTTGCTTGTGCCCAGAGACTTTGCCTAAGACTGAGATTAAGCATGGCAGACTCATTAATCTTTCAAAAGATATTTCAAAGCATTGAACTATTGGGGCAGTGGCATGGCTATTATTGGGGGCTTTTAGCCAGATTTATGTTGACAATCAAAAGCAAAGTGCCAAGCAAGATGATTTAAAATGTTGTGAGTTTGGCCAGAAAGGAAGCACCAGGAGAGCTGTGGACTGCAAAGATGGAGCTGAAAGGATCTCTCTTGCTGGGAAGGAACCAGAGAATTGAAAAGATGGCCTGAGGTCATCATAGGAGGTGGCAGCTCTCCACCCTTCTCTGACCAGAATTGCAAGGGAGAGAGACTTTGCCTTGAAGAGAAAGCCACAGAGAAGTACCAGAATGGGTACAGCAGCCACACCAAGTTCCAAAATGGCACCGACATGGAGAATTTGTAGCTTGGAATCAGGGTCAGAGTGCTCAGCGATCCAGGCCCTCAACCCCTACAGACAAGAGAGAAGGAAGCCTGGCTACTGCTCCAGCTGGCAGCAGACCTTGGCATCATCCATGTAGTGTTGGTTTTAGGTACATTCAGAATGCAAGAGTCGCCGGGCATGGAGGTGCACACCTGTAATCCCAGCACTTGGGAGGCTGAGGCAGGAGGATTGGTGTGAGTTCAAGACCAGCCTGGGCTACAAAAGTGAGCTCAAAGCCAACCAGACTGCATAGCAAGACCCTGTCTCAAAAAGACAAAAAACAACAACAACAACAAAACCCCCCCCAAAACCCCCAAACAAACAAAAAACAGAATGCAAGAGTTGTGAGGTTATAACAGCTTCCACTTCAATTTTAGAAGAAGGCCTGGGTGACCAGGCAGTGTGCCCAAGAGGGCAGTGTGTGAAGCAGAGTGAGAAGCCAATTCAGTGGAAATCCCAGAAGTTTAGAAAAGCTAGAAACATGATCCATCTAAGGGAAACTGCAAAGAGGGAGCTAAGCCAGCCTAAGAGAGAAACCATGGGAGGTACCACCAAGAGTGCCTTAGGGGCAGAGCCATGTAAGGCTTTGGAGCTCACAACTCAGTGCAGACTGCTTCTGATGTTCCAGTTGGAATTATGGGATTTAATGTTTGCCCTACTGGATTCTTTTTTTAATAATTTTTTAAAATTTTTTATTTTATTTTTTTCTTGTTTCAGAAATTTTGTTTGTTTCTTTATTTATTTTTATGGCCGGCTCAGCCTGCCCTCAGGGCAGGGCTGGCGCAGCATGTGGTGCCAGGGATCGAACTGCGGTCCCTGCAGCCGCCCAAGCTTTCCTAAGCAGGTGCTTTAGACCACTGAGCCATCCTGCCGGGCCCCAAAATTTATTTATTTATGTTGTGGCTGGCTCAGCCCACCCTGAGGGTGGGGCTGGCGCAACTTGTGGTGCCAGGGATCGAACCTTGGTCCCTGTGGTTGCCTAAGCTTGCCTGAGCAGGTGTTCTACACAGCTGAGCTATTTCCACCAGCCCCTGCCCTATTGGATTTTGGACTTGTATTGGTACCAGTGTTTTGTATTTTCCTGTTGTTTATAACTTTTGAGATGGTAATGTTTATCTTGTGCCTCTGAATGTTGAATGTATTTAACTTTTCTTTTGTATAGGAGCTTACAGTGAAAAGTTTGCCTTGGATTGTGGAGGAGACTTGGGACTTGGGACTTTTCAGCAATGCTGGAACTGTTGGGACTCTGGCAACTCAGAGATGGACTAAAACGTCTTTTGCGCAAAGGGATGTGCCTGAGGCTTTGGGGATCCAGGCATGGAATATTAAGGTTTGGGTCTAGTTACCCCCTAAAGCCTCATGCAATCATAGGGCGGGTTCTTCTAGAGTTTGAGACTGACTCATAATCCACTGGGATTATATGTCTTAGTACTGCTGGGATTATGGGTGTGGCCTGAGGCAGACAGTCTGAGGCACAGAGCCTGGATGTAACATAAGAGACAGAGAAATAGACTTTCTCTGTTGCTCTCTGTTGCCCTGGTTGGTTAGTTGCCTCTGTCACAATTGTTCTGCTGCCATGAATTGCTGCTCTCTGCCATGTGCCAGTCTGCTTTGGAGCTGGCTGAGAATGGACTGAAACCTCCAGCAACTGTGAGCTAAATAAACCTTTCCTTCCTTCATTTTGGGTGTTGGTATTTGTCTCAGCAGCAAGAGAAGAGTAAGACACCACTAAACTTAATTCCCATCTTTTGATATTCAGTATAACAATCAATGCTGTGATAAAATGCTTCTGTACTTCAGGTATGCACAATACATTGGTAAGATCAATTTCCAAAATTAAGGTTAGTGGGTCACAGCATATGTGTTATTGTTAAGTCTACTTAAAGAGGGCTGGAGAAATAGCTCAGCAGTCTAAGCACCTGCCAGGCAAGCACAGGCACCCAGTTCGATCCCCAGTACCACATACTATGCAGGCTGCAGAATCCTAGCATGGTGGTTGCACACCTGTAATCCCAGTGCTGTGGAGGCTGACACAAGAGGATTATTATGAGTCTGAGCTGTGTATCAAGACTCTGTACCAAATAAATAAAAGATTTTTTTTTAAAAGTCTACTTAAAGAATAATTTACCTTAGAAGTTTTCAAAAAACTCTTAAGAACTTTAAAAAAAAATGTATCACTTCTAATTGCTCATAATATTGCAGTTTAATAGCAATATTCCTTCATATTTCCTTGATTCCTGTTTAGTTCAAGTAAAGAAGTTTATGTATTAATTTAATTTTTTTTTTTTTTTTTTTTAGCTCAATCAAAAATTTAAAGCAGATTTTTATTTAGTGTTTTAAATTGCACAGCTCTTCTCATCAGTTTTGGATTTTCAACATTACCCTAAACCATTTTTTTTATGATTTAATATTTTTATTGTATAAATTTAATAATGGTTATATTACATATTTTCATCATCAGATCAGTTCAGATTAATAGATATAGGTATATAATATTGATCAAACAATTAAACATTAACACATTCAATCAACATATGTTTTATTTATTTATTTAATTATTTATTTATTTATTTTTCTTGTTTCAGAACTCTTGTTTGTCTATTTATTTTCATGGCCAGCTCAGCCCGCCCCGAGGGCAGGACTGGCGCAGCATGTGGTGCCGGGGATCAAACCATGGTCCCTGCAGCCTCCCAAGCTTTCCTAAGCAGGCGCTTCAGACCACTGAGCCATCCCGCCAGGCCCAACATATGTATTAATTTTAAAATTAAAGTTATCTAATAATCCATTCCATTGAAATATATAGCTGCATATGATGGCACACCAGTAATCTCAGCACTTGAGAGGCTGAGGCAGAAGGACTGCTGAGTTCAAGGCCAGTCTAGTCTACACAGTGAGTGTAAAGCTATCCTGGGCTACATACTGAGATTCTGTCTCAAAAACACAAAAACAAACAACAATAAAATATAATTATTATTTGACAATCCACTATTAAGCACTTAAATCATTTCCAGTTTGGCTTTACCATGAGCTTTACTGCTGAGAATACATGTAATAGGGTTTTGTTTTGTTTTTTAATTTTTTGTTTTTGAGACAGGATCCCATGACGCAGCCCAGGCTGGCCTTCAACTCAAAATGAACCTCCTGCCACAGTTCCAAGTGCTAGGATTACAGGTGCACACCAGGAAAGATTCACACATAGGTTGTATCTTTGGTGTTACAGCACTTTCTTGAGGAACAAGCACAGAACGGAAAGATATAGAGCCAAAGGGTGTGGTTAGTTCTGATGAGAAGGGTTTCCAAGGGGAAGGTGGTCACAAAGAGTTTTAAGGAAACAGACTGCCAGACCCACAACTTTCCTAAAATAGTTCTTCCTGAACACAGGCTTTGTGTTTGTCAAACAAAGGCAGGCAACTTGGCCTCACAACCGTCCTCCCTCCATTTTACCCAAGGGTCACTACCCGTCTTTAAACAAAGTGTTGAACATTGCCCTGGGGTAGAAAAATCTTCCTGAGCACCAGACCAGGCTAAATTTAAAATTAGTGTAAATGTAAAGAATAAATGACTAAGCCGGGCGCAGTGGCTCACGCCTGTAATCCCAGCACTTGGGAGGCTGAGGCAGGAGGATTGGTGTGAGTTCAAGACCAGCCTGGGCTACAAAAGTGAGCTCAAGGTCAACCTCAACTGCATAGCAAGACCCTGTCTCAAAAAGACAAAAAAAAAAAGAATAAATGACTCTAATTCATGAGTAGTGAATCCTTTTGCAAATCAGATGATTTGTTTCTTCGTTTTGTTTTTTGTTTTTGTCTTTTTGAGACAAGGTCTTGCTATGCAGTTCAGGCTGACCTTGAGCTCACTTTTGTAGCCCAGGCTGGTCTCGAACTTGCACTGATCCTCCTGCCTCAACCTCCCAAGTACTGGGATTACAGGCATGCACCACCAGGCCCAGCTAAATCAACTGATTTCTACTTGTTTAAAAAAACTGAAAGAGGATCTGGTTGAGTTGGAGAGAGAGAGAGAGAGAGAGAGAGAGAGAGAGAGAGAGAGACAGAGACAGAGACAGAGACAGAGACAGAGACAGAGACAGAGACAGAGACACAGAGAGACAGAGATTATTAAAAACAATTTTTACTCAGGAGGCTGAGGCAGGAGGATCACTCAAGAGTTTGGGGCCAGCTACAAAGTAAATTCAAGGCCAGTCTGAACTGTATGATGGGGCTAGGGAGATAGCTCAGTAGAATAAGCACTTGCCTGGCAAATGCAAGGGTCTAAGCTCAAATGGTGGTTCCACAAAAAAAAAAAAAAAAACACAAAAAAAACCTGCATGAGACCCTGTCTCAAAAAGACAAACAAACAAAAATCTTTTTTGATGAGAGATCATTTTCTTAACTATAAAAAGGCTAAACCAGAGGATAATGCAAGCTTTGTAGATCAAAAAGGTTTGAATGCTAGCAATTTTATACAGTTCAATCGAACTGAATGATTTCCAAGAACTGAGTGATACCACTGTAATCAAATTCTTTCCAATTCCACCAACTTATTTATATACTTATTTATATACTAAGGCTCCTTAGTACTTATATTTAAACCAGTGAAAGCCAGACATAGTGGTATAAATGCCTGGAATCCCAGTACTTAGGAGGGAAAGGCAGGAGGATCGCTGTGGTTCAAAGACAACTACATTGTGAGACTCTCAAAAACTAAACCAATATAAAGGCATCAGGTGTGGTGGCACACATCTGTAACCCTAGCACTGAGGAGGCAGGAAGATTGTTGTGACTTCGAGACTAGCCTGGGGTACAAAGTGAGCTCAAGGCCAGCCTGAACTGCATAGCAAGACCCTGTCTCAAAAAGTCAAACAAGTAAATAAATAAAAATAAGCCAATATATCTGTGAAAAGAATAAAACAGGTATTTATTCCCATTTTAGGGGTAAGTTGTATTATTCACATTTATGTACATCAAATTTAATTAATTTTTTTTTTTTTTTTGTCTTTTTTGAGACAGGGTCTCGCTATGCAGTTGAGGCTGGCCTTGAGCTCACTTTTGTAGCCTAGGCTGGTCTCAAACTCGCACCAATCCTCCTGCCTCAGCCTCCCAAGTGCTGGGATTACAGGCGTGAGCCACCACGCCCGGCTTAAATTTTTAAATTAATTAAAAATAAAAAATTCCAGGTATCACTAAGAAATGTATTTCCAATAAATTTATTCTCAGGGATTTATGATTTTGTTTTGAGACAGTCTTGCTACACTGTCCAAGCTGGACTTGAACTCACTGTGGTCTTCCTGCCTGAGCTTCCCAAGTGCTGGGATCACAGGCATGTACCACCACACTAGGCTGCTTTTAGGTTTATAATTATGAAACAGTATAAGCTATTAATGTCATTTTTATCAGCTACATATAAATACACAGTAAATAAATTAAAAAATTTAATACTCAGCTTATGATCACAGGAAATTTTAGAACTTTGAGTTTCCATTATATATAACTTTTTGTTAGTGAAACATAGGCTAGTTTGTGCAATACAATGCTCTCAATATAAAATAATTAGGAAAAGTACTGTTGAAGGAACAGAATAGAAATATGAATTCAATGGGGCCTGTGGGTGAGATAGCTCAGTGGTCTAAAGTGCCTGATTAGGCAAACTTAGGCAACCACTTAATATTCTGGAATATTATAAGCTAGACATTCTGGAATATCAAGAAGATATTCCAGACAAAGGAAACATCACATGCAATCACCAGGAGGTCGGAAATACAGTCCAGGAACACTGAAACCGCATGGCTCAGGCGGCTCCCAAATGAGGGCACGAGGTACAGTTTTCTGAACTGAATCTGCATGCACTTGGGAGCAATTTGAAGTGTACAAATAAACCATACATCGAGATTTAGTCTGTAGAGAAATAAAGCTCCTAAAGGATATAACACATTCCTATCTATTTAAAGAGAAGGAGGACTAAGTGTCTGCATAGGCAAGCGCAGGAACCAGGGTTAGATCCTTGGCACAACACGGTACACCAGCCCTGTCCCCAGGTGTGCTGAGCTGGCCAATGAGTCCAGGCGTGGCAGTGCATGCCTGTGATCCCAGCACTGGGGAGGACCTTCCTGAAAACAGGAGGATCACTGCGAGTCCAAATTGTGTAGTGAGATCCTATACCAAATACATAAAGAAAAGGAGGGCCAGGTGGGATGGTACATGCCAGTAATCCCAGCACTCAGGAGGCTGAGGTAGGAGGATCACTGAGAGTTTGAAGTAAGCCTGGGCTACAAAGTGAATTCAAGGCCACCCTAAGCTACAAAGAAAGAAAGGAAGCAAGCAAGCAAGAAAGAAAGAGAAAATGAGGGGCACAAAAATACACAGAAAACTGAGAACAGAGGCTACACCAGGGTGTGAAGGTATAAGCTCTACACTCTTCACTGCCTTCATTTGTGTGGTTTTAAAATGTATTACTTATCTACCACACCATTATCTTCTTAAAACATCACATTACAAAACACTTCGGTATATGAAACACACTGAGGCACACTGAGGGAGTAGTTTAGATAGGCTTTCTGGTCCCATCCAGCTGTGACTATCAGACTGTGCAGGGAAAAAGTGCTGATGGTGGGCACAGCAGGCTGATACCAAAGAGGAAACCTGACTGGTGCAGTGGCATGTGCCTGCAGTCCCAGCCACTCAGGACTGGAGGATCACTTGGGCCCAGGAGTTCAAGCCCAGCCTGGAAACATAGCAAGAGCCAACTCAAAAACAAAAAACCTTACATAAATGCAGCAGTCATCCCTGGCCTGGAAAGATGCCATGTATCGTACCCTAAGCAGTACAACATTCCCCCTCAAACTGGGCGCTCAGTGCCTGACATCTTAATACCCACCTTGGAAAATCTGGCTTGGCAGAAGCATGGATACCCAGTTCACTCTAAGTCTCTCTTTTGTCTCCAACCCCTCAACCCCAAAAGTACTCAAGGAACTAAAGTAACATACATCAGAATAAATATGGGCCAGAGAGATGGCTCAGTGGTCTAAAGCACTTGCTTAGACAAGCTTAGACAACTGCAGGGACCAAGGTTCGATCCTTGGCACCACATGCTGCCCCAGCCCCACCCCCAGGGCAGGCTGAGCCAGCCATAATATAAAAAACAAAATTTAAAAAAAAAAGAATAAACTTGCTTTGTCATTTCATAGAAAGATGACCACCACCTTTCACTGCACCTACCTGAAGACCAGGCCAGTAGGCCTCCAAAGATTGGAAGACCGGCATGGACACAGTCCCCTTGTACATCTGCACCCACAGGTACCAGTCTCCGAAGCGTGTATAATTCCGAATGGCTTTGTTATACTCTGTGTCATAGAAAATGGGACAATGGGCCCATGAGTGGTGAGACAAAAGGCAGCCTTGACCACAAACTGTCAGGTGATGGTCTAGCTTCCGAGAGGCCTAGGAGGCAATACAGCAAGCAGACTAGAAAGGACACAGGTTCTGGAGTCAGATTTTCCACCTCACAGTACAGCTTTGGCTTTAATATATGCTAGATCTGACCTTGGGCAAATTTTCCCCTTAAGCTTCACTGTTATGATCTGTTAAATTGGGAAAGTAATGTTATAGGCCTACTGGGGTCGTTCAGTGTATCTATGCTGGCAGCAAGCATTCAGGGGCTCAGTGATGCAAGACAAACTCCAGCCCACACGGAGCTGATCTTCCACTGGGAACCTCAACATATTCTTCGTCCTTGTGGTACAAAACATGAGGCCTGGGACTTTGCTTTCTTCTTGTGGAATTCCCAGTGCTGCCAGGTGTAGTGGCACCCACCTGTGATCCCAGCACTTAGGAAGCTGAGGCAGGAGGATGGCTGGCTGTGAGTTTGGGGCCAGCCTTGGTTACACAATGAGACTTTGTCTCAAAAAAAAAAAAAAGATTTTCCAACACTATCAGAGTACACAGTAAATAAATATGCACAACAATTATCTGAATGAAGCACAAAATACACATGCCAATAAATAAGATAATCTCAGTAAGTGTCAAAAGTGTTACACTGAGAGATAGCTCAGCAGACTAAGCACCTGTTTAGGCAAGCACAGGGACCAAGGTTCAATCCCCAGCACCAAATGCTATGTTTGCCCTTCCCTTAGGTGCACTGAGCCAGTCACTGAGACCAGGCATGGTGGTATACACCTGTAATCCCAACACTGCAGAAGCTGAAAACATGATGATCACTATGAATCTGATCTGCACAGATACCCTGTACCAAATAATATTTTTTATATTTTTAAAATTAATTAATTAAATAAATTAAATAGCCCATGTTTGGAGCCTGGCAAAGTTCCTGGAGCAACAATGGCATCTAATAAATATTTGCTGACTAAACAAATAGTAGCTGTAATAATTATTACTAGGTATTTAATAGTTCCCTAGGTCATTATCACTTGCGTGTATTTATTTGACATGCATTCACCTCTTACCTGTCTCACGCAAAGGCCTGGGGAAACTATAGGAATGACTATGGCATGGATTCTGCACTGAACTACACAGCTGTCCTTGCTGCTGATGACTGACTCCAGGAAAGCTGCTCTAAGAGAGAATCACATTACTTCCTGGGTATGGTGACATTTCAACTGGACTTTGAAGTGGAAACAAAATTTGGGTACATAAGGGCTGGGGATCTAGCTCAGTGGCATAAGTACCTGCCTGGAAAATGCAAGGTTCCGAGTTTGATCCCCAGTTTAAAAAAAAAAAAGAATTTGAGCACGGGCAGACGGGGAAGACAGAAAGATATTCCAGACAAAGGAAACACCATGTGCAATCACCAGAAGGTCGGAAATACAGGCCAGGAACACTGGACACCACATGGCTCGGGTGGCTCCCATAAGAGGGCACGAGATATAGTATTCCAAACTGAATCTGGGTGCATTTGGGAGCAACTTGAAGTTTACAAATAAACCATACATTAATAAGAAGTCAGGGCTGGGGAGATAGCTCAGTAGAATAAGCACTTGCCTGGCAAGCACAGGGGCCTGAGTTCAACCCACAGTTCCACAAAAAAAAATTTTTTAATTAAAAAATGAAAATAATTACAGGAAGTCAGTCAGGTGTATGGTGCATGCTTATAATCCTAGCATGGCAAGAGGATCATCTCAAGTTCAAAGCCATCCTGGGCTCTATAGTGAGTTCAATACCAATCTGAACTACATAGCGAGTCCTGGTCTCAAATAAACAAAAACTAAAAGAAACAAAACAAAACAGAACACCAAGAAAGGTCATTAAAAGCCCCCTTACCCTGCCCTTTTTACCTAGGAACATGGCCATGAGCTTCTTGTCCTGAAGCAGGATGGCTCCTTTCACCAGGTACTCAAAGTAGGAGTCAACACCAGCTCCAATACCTGCATCCTGGGCCACCCACTTGCCAGTGAGGACATCGATGTGGTTGCCAACCTGGGAGAGATGTAGTGTCAAGGCCAAAAATGGGTCAACTCCCACCTTCTTCCCAACACCAACTGCCCAGTGAGATGCGAAGTGGGCACCTGCATACTTCTGGAGACATGCAGGCAGTGGGCAAGGAGGCTCAGGGTCAGCCCTCCTGTACATCCTTATGTCAGAGATGCTTCTCGTTCACATTTGTGAGGATTTAATTACATGCTGCTTGAAAAAGGAGGAAGAAACAGACTTGGAGCAGTTATACCCTGCCCAGAGTGAAGATGAGACAAGACAAGCACTTGCTGTTCCCACAATCTGACTCAGACTTGAGAGTCCAGAGCTTGTGACTCCACGGCCTAAAGACGAGGCATACTTCCTGTGTTTCCAGAACTGACTCTGGAGGGATAACCAGGAAGCTGATAGTGTATATTTCTAAAGAAAGGAACTGGATGGCTGGAAGATGGGGTCCAAGGGGACTTTGCATATATGAGTGAGTATTTTTCTCTTTTTGTAACTTTTGACTTTTGAACCATATGACTATAGTCTTTTTTAAAATAGATATTAAAAGACTTAAAGGAAGAGATGTGCTTTTTTTTTTTTTTTTTTTTTTTTTTTTGAGACAGTGTCTCCCTCCCTATGTAGTTCACGCTGGCCTTGAGCTCACTTTTGTAGCCCAGGCTGGTCCCTAACTCACACTGATCCTCCTGTTTCAGCCTCCCAAATGCTGGGATTATAGACATGCACCACCATGCCTAGTCTAAGATGTGCTTTTCATATAGCTTGGGCCATTCCTAGAAGCTGGAAACTTTATTTGGTATTCAAACAAAAGGAAACAGATAATAGTCCTGTGCTCTTGCGGGCACTCCAGGGCAGACTCTAGCAAAGAAGATGGAAAGTTGCTGATGCAAAAGGTCAGGCTCTGGAAATACCAGTGCAGGAGGAGGAAGCAAGTAAAACAGAGAAGGGACAGTGGCCCATGTGTATGGGGAGGGGACTAGCCAGTTCCTGCCACAGGCCCTGGAGCTGCATCCAGCTGGGAGCACAGGGGTGTGGTACACAGTGATTCTCCCTATAGTAGGAGGTGGGAGGATGCAGGAGAACAGAATGTGTGTACAGAAACACCTATTCATATCAGTCCCTGGGAGGAATTCCTCTGGGTAACATTACATTCCTGTCCTTAAGTTCCTAACATTGTGTTCCTGTCTTTCCAGCCAAATGCAATCACAGCAGGCTCCAAGCACCAGAGAAGGCAAAGTGACATAGGTGACGGCAGTTGGCAGACAGGCCGGTGTGCACAGAAATGGAAAGGGTCCAAAGGATATGGGCTGGGTATCAAAATGTTCACTATGATTCCAGATCAGAGAAATAAACTGCTTGAGCTGGACAGGGAGTTGCTACGGGTCTTGAGAGGGCACCGTCTGTAACGAATCCTTATACAAGCCACACCTCAAGCTGACTTAGCACCAGACCCTGTATCAGATGTGCCTATAATGGAGCACTTTCAGATGGTTTTTAGAAGTAATAATGACTAAGCAAAGGAGGGTTTGATACATTAACATTATTGCTAAAGTAACTGAGAACCAGAGGTTGAGCAACTTGCCTACGGGCATCTATAAACCCAAGGCTTAAATCTAGCTCTGACTAAATCCAGTGTTATTTCCTGAATAATCTTGGCCCAGTTACTGTTAAGTTTCATTGAATTACTCTGCTTAGAGGTGACACCCACTTTACGGATCAACTGCAATTTCCATGTGTTAGAAGACTGGAGGAAAAATGAAGCTCTGGGGTCAAATCAGTTTGGGAAATGTTAAGTGATGTGAAAAACATTGTGTATACGTGTGTGTGTGTGTGTGTGTGTGTGTGTGTGTGTGTGTGTGTGTTACTGGGGATTGGGCCCAGGGATTTCACAATGAGCCTACATCCCTGTCTCACTGAATTACTTAAGTTGCTCAAGCTGAGCTCAAACTTTTGACTCAGTCTCAGCCTCTCAAGAGTCCTTGAATTACAGGTGTAATCCAGCTGTGAACAGATTTGTTTACCACTGTTTCATAAATTTTATTCCCCTCATGTTCATTATAACTTGAAGAAGAAAAAAAAAAGTGTAAGACTCCCCTAATTTAATTTGCCAGGAATCATTTTTTCTAAGGAAAGCCACTCAATACTTCTCACCACTGATGTTCAAAGAAAGCATCTGACTATATAGTCAGGCCCTAAAAATTTGGGCAAAAGGGCTAATGAGCCACAGGGGCACAAAGCTCATGACTGCTCCCTAGAAGTCAGAGAAGCCCGAGGCCCAAAACCCAACACAGCCCCGGCTTCCTGCTGGGGGAAGGCCTCTAAAGCTCTCTTTGCTTCTGTGCCTGATTATGGGTGCTTGGCCCACCTTCAGTGCTCTGGACCCAAATGCTGGGCTATTCTTGAGGTTGCCCTAAGCTTTCTCAGCTTGACTATACCTGTTGCTCCAAGCCCTGGGCCTCACAAGCAGTGCCCAGGGCAGTAGACTTGAGTCACACAGGAAAGACAGCGGCCAACCTACCAGCCCAATATCCGATCGACTCTCCCACAGGCGCATGAGGGCCACTCTGGCCACATCCTCAAACACAGGGTCTCCAGTGAGGCTGCTCAAGGTGGCAAATTCCACAATGAAGGTCCCGATCCCTGCTGTACAGGTGACAGGGGTCTCTCCTGGGTTCACACCATGAAGCAGGTTCACTGTTCCATAGGGCATTCCAGTGGGGGTCTGAAAGGCTGAGCAATGAAAAACTTGGTCAGGGGAGCAGAAGCAGGGAAGCAGGGATTTTTTTTGTTGTTGTTGTTTTTTTAAAAATTTATTTTATTTTATTTTTCTTGTTTCAGAACCTTTATTTGGTTATTCACTCATTTTTATGGCCGGCTCAGCCTGCCCCGCTGGCAGGGCTGGCGCAGCATGTGGTGTCGGGGATCGAACCTCAGTCCCTGAAGCCGCCCAAGCTTTTCCAAGCAGGCATGTTAGACCACTGAGCCATCCTTCCGGGCCTTTTTTAATTTAATTTTATTTTTTTTTTAAATTTTATTTATTTTAAGGGATGGTTTTGATATAAGCCCAAAGCTTAAGACGTAGGCCAGCATGTTCCTCTTTCTCTTTTGGGTGATCTGCTAGGGGCTGAGCCACAAAAGGATAAATGCTACAACAGGAGAGCCCTTACTGCCCCTCTAACTCTGATCCTGTCAAATACTGTTCTTCCTGAGCCTTGGGATCCTCCCAGTGATGAAGGCACACGGAGGGAGCTATGCTTCAGGTCAGCACTCGCCACACAGCTCGTCTCAGCTACAGTGAATCTACTTTTATTTTTTGACACTATGTTCTCTGAGGCCAGACAGGTAACTTAGCGTGAAGCAGGCAAGGCTGGCGGGGCTTGTGGCACACAGACAAGAGCATGCCCCACTAGAAGCTAATCACAACACTGGGCATGGAACGCAGGATCTTGGGCATGCTGGTTAAGCACTTCGTTGCTGAGTTATATCCCTGACCCTTAAATTTTGAGACAGGGTCTCACTAAATTGAACAGGCTGAACTTAAGCTTGTGATCCTTTGGGCTCAAGCCTCCCAGACAGCCAGGATTAAAGGTATATACCATCACGCTAAGCCACACATAGATTTATTTTGGGTACTAGGAACTGAAACCAGAACCTCACACCTGCCAGGCAGGCACTGTGCTGCCTTCCTACATGCCTGGCCACTCATAGACTTCTTAAAATACCATTGTGATCAAATGAAACAGATCAGCAGGCCCTAAGTGATTTCAGAGGAGTCAACTGAGATTCCTATTTCAGATAAGGAATTTGAGGAAAAAAAAATTTTTTTTTTTTTTTTTTTTTTTTTTTTGTCTTTTTGAGACAGGGTCTTGCTATGCAGTTGAGGTTGGTCCTGAGCTCACTTTTGTAGCCCAGGCTGGTCTCGAACTTGCACCAATCCTCCTGCCTCAGCCTCCCGAGTGCTGGGATTACAGGCGTGCGCCACCACGCCCGGCAAAAAATTATTTTTAGAAGAAAGAAAAAGTACAAATCACCAAACTACTGACAATGCATGATCCTCTAATTTACAGCCTAGGAAAATCCTGGCTGTAAACTGATTCAGCCAAAGGTCACACAAGAGCGTCAAACAGTGCTAGGCCGGAAAGCTTCCCAGACCTCTCACCCTAACCCACCCCAGCCCAGTGCTCTGCCCACCACGCCCTGTGCATTCTCATTTAAGAAGGCAAGAAATCAGCAACCAGCCTGAGGCAGAGACTTCCTCTCTGGGCTGAAAGGTTAGATAACTGCAAAAGAGTCCATGCGTCACAAAACTATGACCAAAGTTGTCAAAACTTCCAGGAGCTAGAGTCCAGTAACTTTGTTATCAACAAGACACGTACTAGGCATGAGTGGTAAGCAAGAAAAACACTGTCACATCCATGGACTATTTTAGAAAAGGTAGAAAGTATTAAAAGGAGAGTAACAAAATCCTCCTCCTTTACCTAAAGGATAGGTACACTGGTGCTCACCTTATAATACCTCAGTATGTACTTTATTTTTTTGGTGGGACTGGGGTTCGAACTCATGACCTTGCACTTACCAGGCAGGCACTTGTGCTACGGAGCTACTCCCTAGTTCCCTATGCTTTTGAATAAGCATATTTCTCAGTGCAAATTTTTTTTTTTTTTTTTTTTTTGAGACAGGGTCTCACTGTGCAGTTCAGGCTGGCCTTGAGCTCACTTTTGTAGCCCAGGCTGGTCTTGAACTCACAACGATCCTCCTGCCTCAGCCTCCCAAGTGCTGGGATTACAGGCATGAGCCACCACGCCCGGCATCTCAATGCAAATTTTACAAATGAAAAATAAAAGCAGCAAAAAGGCAGTTTCCTTTAAGGATGACCCATAAGACATGATGTTTGCTAGGAGACACTTAGGCCATAAGGTCTGAATACAGCCAACCAACCCCCTTACCTCAGCTCTTCTCAAGGCCGAGGGGCAAGGGCCATGCGCAGGAGATGAATACAGGAGACAGCAGTGGGGTTAGTGGCATGCATACTTGGATGTGTTTGGGTGGGAGCAGCCCTCGGATATCTGCTCCACCCTGAAGGGAACACAGTGTCTGGCTGATGCTGCTAAACCCAGTGTGGTTGTCCCACTGGATGAAAACTATGAGGCTTGGCCTATAGCCCCGGATGCTGCTTAGCCAAAAAATAAATCCCTTTGACTTCAAGAGCATTTGAGGTTCTCCAAGCACTTTCTCCTGACTTCATCTGAGCCTTCCCAAAACTCATCATTGTAAGGGAAGAAGGAATTGTGGTTCGCATTTGATAGTCAGGGCAACTGAACCAAGGAGGGAGAGCATGGCTTGGCCAAGGTGCTGGCAGGCAGAGCCAAGCCTAAGAACCTTTGGCTTCTGATGCTCAGACCAAAGATCTGCCCAGAGGCCTTGTTATTTCAGCAATATGAGGGCCTGAGAGGAAGAAAAGGCCTCAATCAAAAGTAGAACAACAGCTGGGCGTGGTGGTGCACACCTGTAATCCCAGCACTCGGGAGGCTCAGGTGGGAGGACTGGTGAGAGTTCGAGACCAGCCTGGGCTACAAAACTGAGCTCAAGGCCAGCCTGAACTGTACAGCGAGACCTTGTCTCAAAAAGACAAAAAGAAAAAGAAGTAGAACAAGGCATCCACCCACTATACTGGCCTTCAGCCATGCCCACAAACCATGATCAGGTCAGCTCAGCTATCTTGCATCAGCACCCTAGCAAGCCTGGAAATGCTCAGGACTGTCCTAATCTCTATGATCAGAACTGAGGGGTACAACAGAGCATTTGGGTGGCAAAATATCAGGAAAGGATTCAACATGACCAATCTTGGGTCCAGCGAAGGAAGCAGAACACCAGTTTCACATCTTCCCCATCTCTGCATGGACCTTACCTGGAAGAAGTTTTCGGGCTGCCTCCTCAGCCATCCTTAGGAGAGGTCCTGAACAGGGCCATCCTGCCTCCACTTCGACCCCAGCCTTCTTTGACAACAGATGAGCAGACAAGAGTCCTCCTACCACTGCAGATGGTACAAAAGATAGTGGTTACAGTCCCAAGGACCAGTCTTTCCCTTGTGCAAATTAAGCCTAAGCCCTGTTGGGGTGGTTCCCTAAAAATGTGGCAAAAGGCCTCTCATGAAAGAATCACCCTTTGATTCCAAATATTTGTGGCATATAAAGTTCACAAAGTTTTTCTTCTTAGTGGGTCACAAAAACAATGGCCATCTTTTGAAGTCCATACTATATACAAAGCACTAGGCGCTACTGCTGCTCCTCTTCAAATGAAAATACTAAAATTCAGAGGCACTCAGGCAAGATGGTACACACTCTGTAATCCCAGCACTCGGGAGGCTGAGGCAGGAGGATCACTGTGAGTTCTGAATTGCATAGTGAGTCTCAAAAAAAAAAAAAGATTCAGAGAGGCAAAGTGATTTGCTTTTGTCACACAATGGTAAGTGGTAGGGACAGGTCTATGTGGTGCCAAAGCCAACGTTCATTCTACTTTGTTACTTTTTCTCCTCTCAGCTGTCACACCTGGGAGGATGAGAAAAGTGGTTTTACTTTCCATTAATTTATCTATTTTAATTGGTTATGTAATTAAACTTAAGACTTATAAACTGCCTTCAGACTAACAACTGATCTTCACTTTTGATTTCCCCCTTCTCCTGGAAGTGCAATAGAAAACAGAGGCTTGAGAAACTGAAAACAGGAGGATCACCACAAGTCCAATCTGTGTAGTAAGACCCTGTAGAATCTGTACTAAATACATTAAAAAAAGAACACAGAGGCAGGACCTGGCCAAAGCAGGGGCCTGATCAAAGGCACCTGCATTAAGTAGAGACCTAAAAGGATGGCACACATTGTGGAAGGATGAATTAATCGGGAGGCTGAGGCAGGAGGATTGATGCGAGTTCGAGACCAGCCTGGGCCACAAAAGTGAGCTCAGGACCAGCCTCAACTGCACAGCGAGACCCTGTCTCAAAAAGACAAAAAAAAAAAAGACCCTGTGTGCTTCACCTAGTGCATGAAGGATAAGTAGAGGCTCCAAATCTGGGGGCCCAGTGAAAGGGAGGAAACATAAGCAAATAAATATTGCTCAAAATCAGTAACTCTAATTTGTTACTCACAAAATGTAACAGTCTGAATTCACACTCGAGGGAAACTCAAGCCTAACACATGTAGTATAAAGTAAGTTTTCATAGGTAATACCTCTAGTCATATGGCACACCTGGTACTACAAAAAAAAAAAACGAAACCATACAACAGAAAACTTCAGAAACTATATCTGGAAGAACCTGTGTCCAGCCTAGGCCTCAAAGAATCCTACATGTAAGGTCTGGGAAATGAAGGTACAATAAAAACAAAAATGTAAAAATCATAAAAAAAAACATGAAAACAAAGCATCCCGAAAAACAGCCAACAGAAAAAAGAGAACAAGACTGACTGATAACTCAGAATTAACAGACAGAATAGCAAATAAACATCATATGCTTAAAAAATTAAAAAGGGGGCTGGAATATATAAGTAGGAAGAAATAATAAAAATTACCAAGTTTATAAAAGGACAAAACAGAGTTTATAAAAGTAATGAAATAACAAATTAAAAAAAGCATAGTAACAGCAAATAAAACATAGCAGAACAGATAATGGACTTGAAGATATACTCAAAAAGTTACCAAAAGTGAAACATGAGATAAAATTTCCTTGAAAAACACAGCAGGGACTTGGAGGTTACAGTGAGAAGGTGAAACATAAAAAAAATAATAATAACATAAAAATTTTAAAAAAAAAGGTGAAACATATATCTATATAATTTCTAAAAAAAAGAGGGAGAAAAAAGAGGGAGAAAAATCCATCCATCCATCCATCCATCTTTTTTTGGTATTTTTATTTTTTTATTTTTTTATTTTTTTATTTTTCTATTTTAAAATTTTTTTTTTTTTTGTCTTTTTGAGACAGGGTCTTGCTATGCAGTTGAGGCTGGCCTTGAGCTCACTTTTGTAGCGCAGGCTGGTCTCGAACTCGCACCAATCCTCCTGCCTCAGCCTCCCGAGTGCTGGGATTACAGGCGTGAGCCACCACGCCCGGCTTTTTTTTGGTATTTTTAAAGAAGAGTCTACAAGGCCTTCAGGGTCTCACTACTACATTGGACTCTAGTGATCCATCTATTTACAGCCTCCCAAGAGCTGGGATAACAAGCATATGCCACCACACCCAGTCTCAATTGGCATCTCAGTGCCCCCCTCCCCAGTATGACCCCAGGAACAGGGCCAGCAGGAAAGGCCAGGGGATTGAACCCCTGGCTCCTGTGCCTACTGGCAGGTGCTTTAATCTGCTGAGCTATTTGGCCAGCCCTGGGAGAAGCAATATCTGAAAGAAAACACTTAAGAACTTTCTAAAACAAAAGAATGACAGAAGCCGGGCATGGTGGCTCATGCCTGTAATCCCAGCACTCGGGAGGCTGAGGCAGGAGGATTGGTGTGAGTTCGAAACCAGCCTGGGCTACAAAAGTGAGCTCAAGGCAAGCCTCAACCGCATAGCAAGACCCTGTCTCAAAAAGACCAAAAAAAAAAAAAAGGAATGATAGAACTTTCTCAAACAAAGGAATGATAGCAGTTCTCAAATCCAAGACCCTTAATCAAGATAACAAAAAGAATCTTCCATTTATTTACGTCATGGAAACACTGCAGGACATTAAAAAATAAAAATTATAAAAGCAGCCAGAGTTCACATAATGATTGTTAGCGAAGTGGCTAATGTTTGGCTTTCTGAACTTACGTATAGGCTAACATTTCTCTAATAAAAAGTTTTATAGAGAGGGAATCCAGAGGGGAAAAAAAGGTGAACTCGAAAAAAATAATGTAGATGGACAGATTATCTCTCAACAATAACCATGAAACCAAAGACAATGGAAAAAATTCCTCAATGTGCTAAGAGAAAATAATCATATGTTTACATTAGGCATGAAGTATGATGATAACCCTCTGTTATGGTTTGTTTCTAGGTGTCTCCCCAAAGCCTCATGTCATGGGGTGGTTTCTAAAGTTTGTGGTTAATTCTTGTTCCAGTGTTGAGATTATGCGTATGAGTGCTACACTTGCCCTGGGGCAGATAATCTGCATACAAATGTAGGTAGGGGAGAGAGGCTGGATGGCTGCCTCAGCTGCTGCCCCTTCCTTGGCTCCTTGCCATTTTCTGCCTCCATGAATGCTTGCCCTCTGCCACATGCCTCTTTGCCTTGGAGCCAGCTGAGTATGGACTGACCTCCACTAACTGTGAGCTATAAGCCTTTCCTTCCTTAATTTTGGGTGTCAGGTATTTTATCCTAGTAACAAAGAGAAAAGTAACTGAGACACCCTCATTTACAGATGATAAACTGGGCTCAGAAGTTGGGAGAGGTGGGCCTGGAGTGTAGTTCTGTGGCAGAGCACTTTCATAGCATGCATGAGTCCTGAGTTCAATTTCCTGATACCACAAAAAGAGAAAAAGAAAAGCTGTAAGACATGGCAATGCACACAGCCTCAAACTTGGCTAAGCCAGGATTCTACACCATGAGTACCCACTTCCTTAAGTTTTTATGTATAACATACCTGAGACAAAGTTTTAGTGTCAGAATACATGAAATTCTGCCTCCTAGAGTGGGCAGCTGAAAGCTAGTGGTCTAGAGGTTCACTAAATAAAGGCTGTGGGAGCCCCATAAGAAGTGCTGGAGTCTGCTAAGTATACTGATTCTAGGGCCCAACCCAGAAATCACAATTGAAAACCTGTAGCATGTAAACATTTTAAAAATTCCAATTCATTTTTATGGGTAGCAGAAAATACTTTTTTTTTTTTTTTTTTTTGGTCTCGAGAGAGGGTCTCACTGTGCAGTTCAGGCTAGTGTTGAGCTTTGTAGGCTAGGCTGGTCTTCAATTTGCAACAATCCTCTGGTCTTAGCTTCCTGAGTGCTGAGATTACAGGCATGTGCCACCATGCCCAGCAATGCCCTTATCATGCACTGTCCAATACAATAATCATTAACCGCACATGTCATTTAAACTTAAATGCATTAAAACTAAATGAAAAATTCAGTTCCTCTGCTGCAAAAGACACATACTCAAAAATCCATGTGGTTAGTGGCCACCATAATGGATAACATTTCTATTAAGAAAACATTTCCAGGGCTGAGGAAATAGCTCAGTGGTCTAAGTGTCTGCCTGGCAAGCACAAGGACCTGAATTTCTATCCCTGGTATCACATGCTATGCCAACCCTGAACCCTAGGCATGCCAAGCTAGCCACTGAGACTGGGCATGGTGGTGCACACCTATAATCACAGTGTTGTTGAGTCTGAGACTCTGTACCAAACAAACAAATAAACAAAATTTTTAAAAAAGATAAAGAAAAAAAACTTCTAAAGAGTAGGGTATGGTGGTGCATAACTGTAATCTCAGCACTTGGGAGGCTGAGGCAGGAGGACTATTCAGAATTTGAGAGCAGCCTGCACTACAAAGTGAGCTCAAGGCCAGCCTGAGCTGCATAACAAGACCGTCTCTCAAACGCAATAAATAAATAAAAATTTAAAAATAAGGAAAATATTTCCTTCAAAAAAAAAAATGTTCAAAGGGGCCAGAGAGATAGCTCAGTGGAATAAGCACTTGCCTGGCAAGTGCAGGGTCCTGAGTTCAATCCCTGGCACCACAAAAAAAAAAGTTCAGACAGTGGACTAAGCGCCTGCTTAAGCAAATGTAGGGACCAGGGTTTGATCTCTGTACTGCATGCTGTGCCGTCCAAGCTGCATAGGGAGGCCTATACCAAACAAATAAAGTAAAAGAAAAACAAAATGTTTAGAGCTGGGGAGATAGCTCAGCAATGTAAGCACCTGCCTGGCAAACACAAGTATTGGGGTTTGATTCCTAATACCACATACCATGCCAGCCCAAGAGCCCCAGGGGCACTGTACCAGCCACTGAAACTGGGCATGGTGGCACATACCTGTAATCCCAGTGCTGGGGAGGTTGAGGTAGGAAGATCACTACAAGTCTAACCTGTATAGGGAGATCCTGTACCAAATAAGTAGAAGATTTTTTAAAACTATTAAAAAAAGAAAATGTTCAAATGGGGGAGGGAAACTAGGGAGTGGCGGGATTTAAAAAAGGAAAAAAATGGAAAAGCTTTTGCAAGTAAAGTAGGGAGAGAGGTCAAGCAGAGAGGAAGGGAATGGGGGGAAAAGAATCAAAGTATAGCACATACAGGTACGAATTCTCTATGACATCAGTATATATACCTAAAATGTGTCAATAAACTTACTAGACGGAGCACAGAGGCTGGGGTTTGATTCCTGGCATGTCATTCTGGCTCCGCCCCTGGGGTAGGCTGAGATAGTGATTGAAACTGGTTATGGTGGTGTATGCCTGTACTCCCAGTGCTTGGGAGGCTGAACAGAGGAGAATTACTAGAAGTCCAATCTACGTAGTAAGACCCTATAGACCCCGCCCTAAAAACTCATAAAAATAAAAAATCTTAATTGAAAAGTTGTAAAAAGCATAAGAATGCAGATATTTCATCATTCTTATTCATAGCACCAGATCAGTATTACATAAGTAATTCTGCCCTATTTCTTTCCAGTACTTTCTCTGTTGTCTGCTTGCATGTTTAGAACCAATGACAAACCCTGAGACCGTCCCCCTTGCTGCCAGAATGGACCCTGTCTTGTCAGTCACAGGATTTGGTCAAGTGCCCTGGCAGGGTAGGCCCTGAAGATCCATTTACCATCTCTTGGTTTTCACAGAAGCAACTCTCTTCTCTTCCAAAGGTCCTAGAAGGCAGCTCTCACCTCGAATGTTGGTTTCAAACACAGAGGCATTCACATCGATATCAAAGTCCACATTGTCCTGGAGCACTTCAACCACTCTCTGGAATTCCGAGACATTCCCTAAAATCTGGAAAGAGACCTGAGCTTGAGGCATGGCAGGTGCTGGACTCGGAGCTTGCAGTCCTGTGCTGGTATAGCCCTCACTCATTCAATTAACTGACTCATGCAGTTCCGGTCTTAAATCTAGTTACAGAGAAACTTCTGAGCACTACAAGTCACCCACAAACCCAACAGTAAGACCCTGGTTAAGTCAATTTCTCAGTATTGATTAAGAGTCATTAGGTTTTTTTTTTTTTTTTGATATAGCATCTCACTATTTTGCTCCCATTGACCTTGAAACTCACTCCGTAGTCCAGGCTGACCTCAAACTTGTGGCAAATCCTCCTGCCTTAGCCTTGAGCGCTGGGATTATAAAACATAAAGAATGTGAACTCCACAAGAAAATCTTATAGAGTGGATATCATTTGTTTTTTAAACCCTCTCTTATCACATTTCATCTTGTGGTAAACATTTACAGATTGCCTTCCAAACTTCTTTATTCAGATGCTTGCTTTCTCAGCCTCTTATGCTGCTAAGAGATTGTGTCACTTGTCCACCTCTGACTTAACACATGGTTGGCATGGCTCATTCTGATTCTGCCTGCTCTGAGAGCAGACCCAACTTCCTAAGGTGTGGCATTTACATTCCACCATGCAGTACTGAGCATGAGCACAAAAGCCAGGCCGTGCCTAGCAGAACGGAAGGGTACCATGCTGGGATCACAAGTACGTGTCACCATGTCAGGTTTACACACCCATTTATCTTGTCGTTTGAGACAGGGTCTCACTGTGCAGTTCAGGCTGGCCTTGAACTCGTGACGATCCTCCTGCCTCAGGCTTCTGGGTGCTATGATTACAGGCATGTGCCACCATGCTTAGCTTATGCACCATTTGTATGAATATGATACAAAGAATGTAAAATGCATAAGGAAATCTTTTTTTTTTTAGGAAATCTTACACAATGAGTATCAGTTGTTCTTAAATTCCCTCTTGTCACATTTGATCTTGTGAACTAAGCCCTGTCCTAGGCTGCAGTGTGGGGCATCTGGCTTGGGCCAGCCACAGTAGTATATCCTTTGGCCAAGCAACTGGTTCAGGTGTAAACTCAGATCAGTGAAGAGTCAGGCCTGGAACTACTAGGAAAGGCGTAATTCTTTCCACATCTAGTTTCCTAAGTGAGTGGGATCTAAGTAAAACTAACCCCACCACATCTGTTTCTTTCCATATTAAGAAAATCTTTGCACAAGTAGAGCCCTCATTTGCTTCTATGTTTCCCCCGAATGCCAAGTAAAGCTAACGAAGGAATTACTTGACAAATGTTTGTTCAGTGATTACACAAATCTTCCTTCAAATTGCAAAGGGTGACCTCACACAGAAATCTCATCATTTCCTGCCTTCTTCATAAGAAATTCCAGTAGCTTTCCCTTCTCTTGGGTTAAAGTTCAAAACCCTTAACAGTATGCAGCCTCTGGGTCCCCTCTGTCCCTCCAGCTCTATTTCATCCTTCCTGCTCCCCACCTGGTGTTCTTTTATTTTCTTTTACTGTACTTGTCACATTTTTTCCTAACATAAAGTGTTCTTCTTTTTTTCTTTTTGTCAGGGTCTTGATATGAAGTTCAGGCTGAACATGAATTCACTTATGTAGCCCAGGCTGGCCTCCAATTCATGGTGATCGTCCTGCCTCAGCATGTTGAGTGCCGGCAGTACAGGTGTGTGCCACCATGCCTGGCTGCCATAAGGTATTTGCACTGGTTGTTTTGTTCCTTCTGCATGAAACACTTCCTCCACACTTTCCTGTCAATAGCTGCTTCTCCTTCAGATCCCTGAAGTGTAATGTCAAGTGCAATGTCACAGCTTTGGGAAAGTTCTCCCAATCTCTTCAACACAGAGCAAACTTTTTTGCTATGGTCATTCACAGAGTTATTTTCCTTTCATTTACAGCACCTGCCTTACACATTCAAGGTTATTCTTTGACCTTTTGCTTCCCTTGCTAATACCACACACTCCAGGCAGGCAAGGCCTATGTCTCTTTAAAATCACAAGTAGGACTTCAGACTTCCATACTGTGCCCCACATATAGTTGGTCCTCAATAAATATTTAGTGCATAGATAAGCATATAAAAATTAACATTAAGCAAAACCAATTATAAGATCAACTGTATTAATCATATAAATAGTATGTAAACAAAAAATAATGAAATAAGGGCAAGGGATATAACTCAATGGTACAATACCAGCCAGGCAAGTGCAAGGTCCTGAGTTCAATCCCTAGTACCAAATAGTGAAAGAAAGAAAAAAAGAAAGAAAAGAAAGAAAGAAAGATAGATGAGGAAAATTGTTAAAATACTTTCTTGTGGCTTTTTTGTTTTTGCTTTGTGTTTTGAGACAGGGTCTTGCTGTGCAGCTCAGGCTGGTCTTGAACTTATGGTGATCCTCCTGCCTCTGCCTCCTGAGTGCTGGATTAAAGGCAGGCACCACCACATCTCTCACTTGTGGTTTTTTTTTTTTTTTTTGTCTTTTTTGAGACAGGGTCTCACTGTGCAGTTCAGGCTGGCCTTGAGCTCACTTTTGTAGCCCCGGCTGGTCTCGAACTCGCACCAATTCTCCTGCCTCAGCCTCCCGAGTGCTGGAATTACAGGCGTGCGCCACCACGCCCGGCACACTTGTGGTTTTTTAAAAAGAAAATGTTGCTGGGCATGGTGGCACACACCTGTCATCCCAGCACTCAAGAGGCTAATACAGAAGGACTGTTACAAGTGCAAGACCAGCTCAGGCTACACACTGAGTTCAGGGACAGCCTGAACTATACAGCAAGACCCTATTTCAAAATTCCAAAAGAAAAATAAAACAAAAAAGATGGTCAAGGCTTGTAGTCATACAGAATTAAGTTCACATACTAGCTCTACTTTATAATAGCTTTATATCTTACTCATGTCATTTTATCTTTCTAAACATCAGACTTCTCAGCTGCAATGAGTAAAAGTACTCACCTCACGAGGTCATCAGGATAAAACAAAGTCATATAGTTCTGGTACAGTGCTTAGAGTCCTATACACAAAATAGTAACTAAAAGTTTCTGTTTTAATTCTCATTGCATATGGCTACAAGGATACCAAGATCTCTGCATCCCTCACAGAATTACACAAGGCTATCACAGGTCCCTGCAACTCATAAGTCCCCTAAAAATATTTGCTAAATAAATGAATTGGAATAAGTTGGAATATTTGGTTTTCTTCTATTTATCTTGGTAGCCAGAGGCAGATGGTTCAGAATCATGATATAAAAGACTGAATAGAGGTATTCAGCTCTATCCATAGTTAAGCAGCCAAAAGAGGAAAGATGTCAGTTCCTCTATGGCAAAGAGCACGAGAAATAGACGAAATACTTACCAGCAAGGTATCCAGAGCATCAATGAGAGTCAGAGAAAAGCTGTAAAAGGACAGAAATTCCCTGCTTAGTAAGGAAATCAAACACCAATTATATGGCTGTCATGTAATAGATCTTCCCACCAAGCCACATCAAGCAGTGGGATTCTTCTGCCCTTCAGTTTATCATGACAACAGAGAAACCACAAGGAAATCTCTGGGATCATCTGCCCCTCTTAATGCACCTGGGAATGTGAGCTGACACTGCTCAATTGTAGTTAAAACACACCACCTCTGTTCTCTGGAATTGTTCTATACCATGAGGAGGCAGTATAAAACTGCAGCTAGAAGCCCAAGCTTTTAGCAATTCCAAAATACAAGAATTTACCCCACAGTGCAGAGTTGTTTGACACTGCTCAGAACAGCATTATTTACAAGAGTGAAAGGTGAGAACCTGTCCACCAGTTGAAAAGTAATGAATTAAATTGTGGCACAAACAGTACAAAACTACAGTCATCAAAAAGATGCTTACTAGGCAGAGGTTGTGTGTGCTGATAAAGATATTCACATTATGTTGTTACATGAAAAAGATGAAGTACAGAACAGCTGAAACAGCATGTTTTCATCTAAACTTCAAAAGCATATTAACATAAAGTAGATTAGCTGCTGTGAGAGCCAGTGGTGATGAGCGGATGAACTATAGAAGGACATGAGACATTTTAGAATGAAAGGAGCATTCTGTACCTTGGTTGTGATAATGATTTCTACATACTTGAAACGAGGGTATTGTACTGTATGGAAAGTACCTTCAAAGGTTAGTTTAAAAATATCTTCAGAGGTTAGTTTATACTCTACAAAATGGCATAAACCAAAAATATTTCTGAAAGAATATAAAGGAAAGGCAAATGATTGGAGTTCTAAGGTCTGAGATTCAATTTATCACATATGATTTTTTTTTTTTTTTTTTTTTTTTTTTTTTGTCTCTTTGAGACAGAGTCTCACTATGCAGTTCGGGTTGGCCTTGAGCTCACTTCTGAAGCCCAGGCTGGTCCTGAACTCACATGATCCTCCTACCTCAGCCTCCCAAGCTCTAGGATTATAGGCATGCGCCACCACATCAGGCTCACATATGATTTTATACTGCATGAATTAGCCCTTGTCTTGTACTTCATCTTTTGTATTTTTTAGGGAAGGGTCTACAGGGTGTTCAAGGTCTCATTACTAGATGAACTCCTAGCAATCCACCTATTTACAACCTCCCAAGAACTCGGATTACAGGTGCCCAGCCACCATGCCCAATCTCAACTGGTGTCTCAGCATGCCCCAGGGTTGGGGCCAGCATGACAGGCCTGGGAATTAAGCCCTTGGCCCCCGCAACTGCTTGCAGGTGCTTTAATCCACTGAGCTATTTGGCTAGCCCTTGCCTTTTTCTACGTTTTTCCTTGTCTTGTACTTTATCTATAAAATGTAAACTGGGGGCCTGGCAGGATGGCTCAGTGGTCTAAAGCACCTGCTTAGGAAAGCTTAGGAGGCTGCAGGGACTGCGGTTCGGTCCCAGCACCA
>PVJA010005619.1:0-22876 GCA_004027025.1 Myocastor coypus
AAAAAAAAAAAAAAAAAAAAAAAAAAAAAAAAAAAAAAAAAAAAAAAAAAAAAAAAAAAAAAAAAAAAAAAAAAAAAAAAAAAAAAAAAAAAAAAAAAAAAAAAAAAAAAAAAAAAAAAAAAAAAAAAAAAAAAAAAAAAAAAAAAAAAAAAAAAAATCTCTCTAGATTGAAAACTGCAGTGCTCTGGAAAAGGAGATTGAAAAGGATATCAGAAAAAGGAAAGAACCAATGTGGGAAAATGTCTATACTTGCAAATCTATTGTAAGATTAAATGCAATTCCAATCAAAATTCCAATAGCTTGTCTCACAAAATTAAAGAAAAAAATCCTAAAATTCATTTGGAACCAGAAAAGACTAGAATAGCAAAGGCAATTCTGGGCAACAAAGACAAGTCAGGAGACATCGCAATCTTGGACTGGAAATTATACTACAGAGCTTCAGTGATATATAAAAAAAAAAAAAAAAACAGTATGGTACAGCAAAAAGATAGACCCAAAGATTAATGGGACAGACCGGAAGATGCAGAAATAATTCCAAATATACTCAGCCACTTTATCTTTGACAAAGTATCAAACATATTCACTGGAAAAAAAAAGTTATCCTCTTTAATAAATGTGGGAAAAATGACTCTAAAACCCTAAGATTAAAACTGGACCCATATTTTTCACTATGTAATAAACTAAATTTGAAATAGATCAAAGATCTAGATATTAAAACATAAACATTAAATCTACTGGAAGATAGAATAGGCACAACTCTTGAAGTCATTGGTATAGGCAAAAACTTGGTTATAGAGCCCTGATCACACAGGAACTATCACAAAGAACCAACAACTAGGATCTCATCTTGCTAAAAAGCTTTTCTCTCACAGCAAGAGAAATCACCAACAGAGTGAAAAGTCAGCCCACAATGTGGGAAAACGATTTGCCAGCCATTCCCCTGACAAAAAGTTCTATTGAGAAGGTATAAAGAACTCAAAAATATCAAACCACCCAAATTGAAAGACCCAATCCAAAAATGGGCAGTGGAAATGAATACATACTTCTGAGATGAAGAAATGCAAACAGAAATAAATATATAAAAACGTTGAGTATTACTGGTCATTTGAGAGATGCAAATTAAAACAACATTGAGATTCCATCTCACCCTGGAAAGAATGGTTATTATCAAGAAGCTAACCAATAACAAATGCTGGAGGGGCTGAGGAGACAAAAAAAAAAAAATCCTTCTGCACTGTTGGTGGGAGGGTAAACTGGTATAACCACTATGGAAATGAGAATACCAAGATCAGAGTTACCATTTGACCCAGCTACTACCCAGCAGGGTACCATCTCAGAAGAATTAAAAACATTGTACCACAGTGATACATGTACACTCATGTTTATAGCAGCACAATTTATAATAGCTAGATGCTGGAAACAACCCAAATGCCCATCAACCAAGCAATGGATAAAAAGATGTGGTCTTTTAATAGAATGGAGTATTTATGCAGCCATACAGAAGAACAAATTAAAGATATCTATGGTTAATTGGGTGCAACTCAAGACCTTACTCATAAGTAAAATACACCAGATGCAGACATATAAACACATATTGTCACTGTAGTGTGATAAGCTGAAAGAGTAAATAACGTTCACATTGTACAAAAATGAGAAGAAACTTCAAACGGAAAGAAAAACCCGGATGAGGCAATGGAGCAAAAAATGATGGGAAAAGCATAATATAGATGGATAGATAGATGATAGATAGATAGATAGATAGATAGATAGATAGATAGATAGATAGATGATAGCTATACTAATAATTTCTTAGCTCATTTGAAAAGAAATGTTCATGCTTTTTTCTTGTTTCAGAACTTTTGTTTGTTTGTTTATTAGTTTTTATGGCCGGCTCAGCCCACCCTGACGGCAGGGCTGGCGCAGCATGTGGTGCTGGGGATCGAACAGTGGTCCCTGCAGCCGTCTAAGCTTTCCTAAGCAGGCACTTTAGACCACTGAGCCATCCTGCTGGGCCCCTGTTCATGCTAATATTATCTAGACAATTAAGACAATTAAGCTGATATCTTGTATTCTGAGCAACTAATTTGAAGGTAATGATATGCAGTGCATTAACCATTGTTACCCTCCCATGCCCCAAAAGAGAAAAGAGAGGTCTTTTTCAAACCTGTACCTCTAGCCTTTCCCTCGGTGTGCATGTGTGTGTATGCACAGGATTGAGGACTAAATCCAAGATCTTTGCACTGAGCCACATCCCTGGCCCTTCTTACTTTTCATTTTGACACCGGGACTCATTAAGGGGCCCTGCTTGGGATCAAGCATGTGATCCTCCTGCCTGATCCTCCCCACATGCTGGGATTACAGCATGCACCACCATATTTAGCTCAGCCTTGACTTCCTTGCCAAGCTACGGGCTTATAGCTGAGAGTCTCTGACACCTCTCATCCTCTGGATACACTCAGCCCTTTGCCCACCTGACCCATCCAGGCTTCTGCTTTCTCCTCTGTCACCTCTTGCTGAAGCAAATATTTGCATTCTTCTCATTCTTCAGTCTCAGCCTTAATGAAATTCCCCTTTCTTCTTCACTATGCTCCCCATGTGGGATACCTCCGCAGATTCTTTCATTTCTACCTAATGTACAACATACTGTCAACCAGGAACTACGCCGGGTGCCAAGAATGTAGAGGTGAGCAGAAGTGAATAATCTTAGGGGACAGACAATAGACCAATACATAAGCACCATGTTGCACAGTTGTGAACAGGGCTAAGGAGGCAGGCAGGGTGCAGTGGGTAGCGAGAGCCCTGAGTGTGCTCAGAAAAGGCATCTCTATAGGACAAGAAGGGACTGCTTATAAAAAGATACAGGAGAGAAGAAACAAATTCCAGGTCAAGGACTAGAAGATGCCAAGGCCTCAGGGAAAGAGCTTTCCATCTTCATGGACCAGCAATGACACCTTTGAGCTGAAGCCTACTGAGGAGAAAGTGATGATAACTACATAGGGTGAGCGAGCAGAGACCACACCATGGAAGGCCTTGGAGCCCGCTGCCAGCATCCAAACTTTAGTCTAAGTGTGAAGAGCAATCAAAGGGCAGCATTTAAGGAGAAGAAGGAGCCAACCTGCTCTGTGCTTTTGTAGGTTTCTTTTCACCGAAGCATGAAGAATGAATTGTGGCAGAGTACAGGGAGCAACGGGTAAAGCAGAAAGACAAGTTTGACTTCTGCACTGAATTGATCAGGAGGTAGCAGCAACTTCACAGTGACCATAGTGAGAAATGGGCCAACTTGAGATGTCCGAGATATAAGCTAGAGGAGAGCCTCATAGAGACGAGGGGAAGGGAGGCAGCTGAGATGAGTCAGGAGTTCTGGTCTAAGCAACTACGTAGATGATAATGCCATTTCTTGAATTGAGTACACAGAAGGAGAATCTGAGCCAGCTGGCAGGTGGGTACAGCAAGGAATTACAAGTTTTCTTTTAGAGGTACTAAATGTAAGATTGTGATTTGACACTGGTGGAGATGTCAAGATGATAGTTGGCCATGACCGTGTGAGGCTCCATGGGAAAAGCTCTGAGATGGAGATCCAGTCAGGAGACATCACTGAGGAGGTGTACCCATGATGGGACAGGAAGAGAAAGGCGGGTAGCAGAAGAGAAAAGGAACTCCAAAGCCAGATCCTGAGGCACTTTAGCAGTTGGAGATCTTCTCTACAGTGAGGATCCAGAAAATTTTAAGAGAAGTGGGGCCATTAAGATAGAAAAGTCCACAAGAGCATGATGTTATAAAATTAAGCACAAAGGTAAGAAGGGTGTCTCATGATAGAGGTAGGGCCCAGATGATTGAAAAGCCATTGACCATAAAATTTTAATAAGGCCCCCAAAAGCATTCACTGGTTTTCAGGTGGCAGAGTTGAAGAGTGATTTGTGGTAAAGCAGTGCTGCGAGCATTCCGTAGGTCGTAGATGAGGAAATGAAGCAGTTTGTGTAGACTCCAGAGAAGTTCTGCTCTAGGGGAGGTTGCAGGTACAAAGGGGTACACATCAGCAGTGGCTTCTGTGAAGATGGGGATCAACAGAGCATTCGTGGGTGAGTGGGAATGAGCTTGAAAGAGGGCAGGCTAGCACTGAGGCAGAAAGAGGGGGTCGTGAAGAAGGAGAATCCCTTGAGACTGGCAGAGTGGAGGTGCTAGCCTTTCATCCAAGGACCACATTTTCATCCTAAGAGGAAGAATGATGGGAAAAGCGCATACACCGCTCGTGCACCCAGGCACAGGCGCAGGCCTGGGCGATGGGAGGAAAGGAAGTGCTTCAATGGTTTTCACTTCCTGATGATGAGAGAAAGGAAGTCAGTGGCAATGATGGGGCACAGAGGAGGAGGAAGAAAGGAGGACCGAGAAGCAGACGCAGAGTGCACGCATTCTTCCCAGCTCCCAATGCAGAAGTGGAGCCCCACGTTACAGCTGTGGCCTCCTGGTACACGCCCAGCTCACCCTAACTCGGCTCCCTGTCCTCCATCACCCCATCCTTCCAAAAGGTTCCCCTACACCTCAGACCTTTTGCACTTTGTTGGGCTTCTCTCTATAAAAACCAGTGCTCCCATCCCTCGTCTGACACCTACGTTTCTCCATTTTCCATTGCATGCTTACACCCAGAACGTCCCCTTCTCTGCTACTGTTTCCTGACCGGCTGTCGCTCACCCACCGCTCTCCCTAGTGCTAGGAAATCTCTCACCTAGATTATGTCTTTGTTCAGGCTCCATTCCCTACCTGGCCTGCCTTCTTCTTTCTTACAGAAATCTCACCCCATAATTGAAGATTCACCCCCAATCCTACTTCGTTCAAGAAAATCACTAAGTCTTTCCATTAAAATTAAATTCTCCTCTCATCTTGCCTTATTTTCTTCAAACTCATTATTAAAGATCAAAGTGTGTCTTGTGTTATAAGCGCACGCTGTGCTTGGGCCTCTCCAAAGAAAGAAGGGAATGAGGGCCAGGAGGGAGGGAGGAGACGTGCAAGTGCCTTATGGGTGCCTGTGCTTCCCCTCAGTGGCTTATAAAACTGCTTCTCTCCACTGGCAAGCCCGGCAAGCATGACAGCTGCCTCCAGCTTTCCCTTGGCTTCCGGCAGCACCCCAGGGTGGCCCAGCCCTTCCACTTCCTGTCTTCTCCCGCCACTCCTTCCATTCCCCTGTGCCTCCACCTCAGACATCCAGTCGCTACATCAAGCCTTAAGAAACAGCTCCATCTCCCAAAACAGCAGGCAAGGAAAATGAGAGAAATAGGGCCGAGAGATGAAAATGCAACGCTGAAAAATTCGTGTGAAAGAGGCACGCTCTCACCCACCTTCCTCTGCACCCCATCTCAGATAGGAGCCTGGCAGGGGCCTGGCTTTCCAGGCACTGCAGAGACTGCAAGAGGCTGGGCCAAGACTGTCTGGGGTGAAGGGGTGGGGATCACCCACGCGTGTGCAGGCGAGCTGTACTAGCTTTGGGGCACCGGGGTTGCTGGTGGCAGCGTAAAGGACAGGGCTGGGGAAGGGAAGATGTCCTCCTAGACTGAGGGCTGCCCCCCTTCCCTCCTGTCCATGGCCATGGCCACCTTCGCCTCCCAGTGCATTTGGGTTTAGCAGGGCTGTCCTATCCAGCCCCTGTTCTTTTTAGAAACCCTAGAGACCGCGGGACTCCTGGGCCAGAGCCGGTTGCGGGCCTTGCTCCACTTCGTTGAGGCCTGTGTCCTCTGAGCCTAGGCCGGGCTCTAAGCTGCCTGAACAAGCTCGAGCTCATCCCCAGCCTCGGCTTTAGTCCCCTCCCAAAGCACCGCAGAGGCTGCAGCCTGATTAATGCTGCGCTGATAGCTACAGGAGCCGGGCTCGCTGTTGCAGGCAGGCGCCCGGCTCCCAGCGCAGGGCCCGCTCCAGCTGCCCGACTGCGACCCCTGGCGGCGGCGGCGGCGGCTCTCCGCAGAGCGTGCAAAGCCACGGGCGGCGGAGTGGGGGCCGGATAAGAGATAACGCATCCCCTCCCCCAGATGGCGAGACGCGGGCGGTGCAGGACGGAGGGAAAGCAAATTCTGCTTTCTTATAAAATAAACAGGAAGGAAGAGAACAATCTGTTGGGGGTGGTGGAGGTTCATGGAGGGTAATTGGAGGGGGGATGGTGGAAATGTGAAAATCTGTTTATAGTTGGAACAGAACGTGTTTAATATGATACGTACACAAAATATGACTTAGAAGGTTTTCCCTGTTCTGAACCCTGATTGCCTTCCCTTCATTTCAACCAGCACTGAGTTCTGGTTCCATTTTCTCTTTCATATTTTCTGAAAGAGGCATCCATTCAGGAAAACCAAACGTAATTTCACTGTTTCCAGGGCCTTTGGTGAGCCCCTCAGGCTGCTCTGTAATGTTAAGAGTTGAAAGTCAGGTCTCTGGAGAGAGGGACTGTGAAGCCAGCGCACGCCCGGCCGTGTGACCTCGAGTAACTCGCTCAGCCTCTCTGAACCTCTGTGTCCAGAAAACAAAAAAGGAATTAAGATGCATTCTGCACATCCACCAACTTCCCACGAGGATGTAAGCATCATGTATGATGCACACTTACCAGTAAAATAATTTTTAATCCTATATTTTTTTACACATAAATTATAAGATTGAGTGAAATTTTGGAAAAGAACAGAAAGCTCCCACATCCTCCCGGTCTGAGAACAGAGACGTTGTACAGTGCTGGGTCTACATTTCCATCTCAGGCAAGGATGCCTTTGGGGGCACGGCAGTGTGCCTCAAAGACAGGACATGAGAGCCCAGGGGTAGCAGGAAGACGAGACAGCGCATCTTCCCCCGCTGCCTCCCCTTCTTTCCCTCCCATCACACAGCCCTCAAGCCCATGCCTCACCCGGTAAGCCCACTAGGCAGCACCCAAAAAAAAATGGCTGAGAAGGAGCCATGACGGAAAAAGCTGATCCTAGCCCAAGGTTATGTTTTATGTCTAGACGTCCCCTCAAGTCCCTGGGCAGTCATGGGGTGCGCTTCTAGAGTTTACTGTCAGTTCTTGGCACTGTGCTGGGATTATGGGTGTGAGTGCTACCCCCACCCTGGGGCGCGCAGCCTGCGTACAGTGTAAGGGAGGGAAAGAGGCTCGCTCCCTGCTGCTCCTCCCTTTGGGCTCTTGCTGCTTATGCTGATTTCTGCCGCCATGAACTGCTGCCCTCTGCCGTGTACCACTAGGCCTTGGAGCCAGCCAAGTAGGGACCGAAAGCTCCACTAACTGTGAGCTAAATGAACCCTTTTCTTCTTTAATTTTGGGTGTTGGATAGTTTGTCTTAGCAACAACAACAACAACAAAAACAGTAATCAAGACACTGGTGAAGCCTGATAGCTTCACCATCAGCACCCTCGCTCTTGGTGCTAGCACTGCGAATATTCTATAGTTTGTCGCACACACCAGCCTCTCTGCTAGGGGCTCCCAAAATGAAGAGTTTTCTCCAGGGGACCTGCGACCCCAAGGAGCATGATCTAGTTGATGAGGTGTGGCATACACCAGAGAAAAACTGCACAGTGCATGGTATTCCAAATGCAGGGGCAGAGAGTCAACTGAAGGGCTCCCAAAGCAGTGTCAGGGGTCACAAGGTGGAGGGTTCTCCTGAACCCCAAAAGCTGCTCTGATGCAACAGGCAGGTGCTGCTCTCTATCAGAGCAGAGTGTCAGCAGGTGACCTGTCTCCTCACGGCTACTGAAGATGCTGCAGCATCTTTAATCTTGGTCTTTGAGCATCTCTCCCCCACCTGAAGAGCACTCTGAGAGCCTGGCTGCCCAGAGCCTGTCTTCCACCGAGCTGCAACTAAGATCCCAGGGACAGGCAGGAGGAAGAAGATGGTTATTCCAGATCCCTTGTCCACTCACTCGGTTCACTTATATCATCATCTGTGCATCCATTTATCTCTTCAGTCTTTTCTTTAATCAGTATTTTATTTGCCAATTGCTATAGACCCAGATGCGCCCTGTGCTATGAAGAGTACACAATAATGACCACTTCCTTTCTTTCTGCCCTAAGTGGGACCCAACAATACAATTTGAAAGCCTCTCCTCTCTGCCCCCTCCATCTGTGGGGATCCCTGGGAGTCACAGGGCTCAGTCCATTACAGAAGCAAGGCCCTAACAACACACGTCCCACTAGTCTGATTAGCAAGCACTCTCCCATGGAATCTAATTGTTTAGACTCTGCCCAGCCACCCACCCACTTCCTGAGAGACAGAGGAAAATAGGACTCCAGGTACCTGACCCTTTGCATGAGGCACAAGCATGCCCAGCTTTGCCTCGTGTTCGATGCCAGGTGACTGACACAGAGGTTCATTCCAGCCCGTCCCCCACATGTGCCCACCCCCAAGGTATCCAACTCGAATCATTTCAGTAGGTTTTTTCCCTTGCCTGCTGCCTCTCAATCCCACCCTTGCCTTCACAGGATTTGTGGCAATCTGTGCTCTTTAAAATATTTTCTGGAGTGTATTTGTGTGTCCTTAGTGGTGGCAGAATGCTGTATAATTATCTCCCAATTCATCGGGCTCCTTAACAGGCAAATGCCTTTTTTTTTTTTCCCAATAAGTTTCTCTGGCTGAGGCACCAAAAGGCCTTGTTGCTACGGAAACCAGAACGTTTCTCCCTGTTTTAATGGTATGTTGCAAGCAATGTGCATGTGTGTGTGTGTATGTGTGTGTGTGTGTACATATATGGTAGCTGTTCACGTTTCCAGCCCGCCCCTTCTTGTCTACCTCTCCTGACCTGGCTGGCGTGCTCCTGATGGTCCATGTTTCAGAACGGTCCCCCCTCGCCCACAGCCAGGCTTGTCCCCTTCCTGCCTTTCACCCTGCCTCCACCTCCCCTTACTCCTCCATCTGGTGTTCTCAGCTGCTTAAAAAGAAATACCAGTTGGCTGTGCATGCAGCTGAAGAGAGGGAAACGAAAGGTTAGTGGGAAACAAAGCTTTGCAAAAGGCTTGGGCCAGCCAGGTGTTCCTTGATGGAAGGAGGTGGCTTCATCCACTTAGCCACTTTCCTAGAACAGGGGCCACTTCAGAGACGGGGGAGAGGGGACAGAGATGCTATGACTCTGAGCATGTGCAGGAGCCAAGGAGTCCCTTGCCGTCCCTTCCTGGCAGTGCCATCTGCTGCTGCCACTTGTTGGACAGATGAGGGGCCTCCCTGCCGGTCCCCATTGGGCTCAAGGGCTGTTGGAGGTGAGAGGGCTCTGTTGACACTTCCTGGCTTTGGGGGTGTCCGACAAAGGTCTCCCGAGTGCTCATTGTGCGCTGGCACTGTGCTAGGCACCAAGATGACGTAGATGGTCCCTGTCCTTAGGGAGCATGACGGGCTCCCAGCTACTTGCCAAGACAATGTAAGAGGCCATGTGACATTGGGCCTCTGGAGTAAATAAAAACAATGAAAGCTTGAGTCCTAGGCCACCACTTCCTAGCTGTGACCTTAGGAAAGGACCAATCCCTGTCTTTAAGACTCATTTTCTTCCTCAAAAGTAGCATCACCAGTAAGTTGTTTCTAGACAAGAAATAAAGTTCTGAGCATTCATTAGCATAGGAAATGACTGTTTCTGTTGCTGTAGCCATGATCAGACTCACAGAATGGCCAAGACAAAGGCAGACAGGGGCTCACAAAATATTTGGGGTGTTTTAGGGGAGAAAACAAGAAGAAGACACTAATCAGAGAGAAAGAGCAGTTATCAACAAGAAATCAAAAAATAGAGGGCCGGCCAGATAGCTTAGCAGATTAAAGCACCTGCTTAGGCAGACACAGGAACCAGGGTTCCATCCCTGCGGGCCATACCGGCCCTGCCCTGTGGGGTGCACTGAGTCAGCAACTGGGACTGAGTGTTGTGGTATGCGCCTGTAATCCCAGCACTTGGGAAGCTGAAAACAGCAGGATCAGTTCGAGTCTGATTTGTGTAGTGAGACCTTGTAGACCCTGCACTAGGTACATTTAAAAAAATATCAAAAAACAACACATGCTGGAGAGGCTGTGAGGAAAAGAAACCCTTCTACACAACCAGCCTGTAAATCAGTATGGAAAGTCTTCAAAAATTTAAAGCCAAAAATTCCACTAAACCCAACTAATCCCCTCCTGGGAATCTTCCCCAAAGATTTACAAACGTCACCCCACGGGGATAACATGTGCACTTCTATTTACAGCACCACAACTCAAAATAGTTCTATCACTGAAGTGTCCTGTAGACCCACCAACACACGCATGAGTAAACATGGTCTGTACACATAACGGAGTACTATTCAGCCATAAAGGACAAACGTGGTCATTTGTATGAAGATAGATGAGCCTTGATATCGTAATGCTGACTGAAACTAATCAGACATGGAAGATTAACTATAGCATGGTTTCTCATACATGAGAAATGCAAAATACAGGGCTAGCCAAGCAACTCAGCAGATTAAAGTGCCTGAAAGCAGTTCAGGGCTCAGGGTTCAATCCCCAGGCCTGCCATGCCAGCCCTGCCCCAGGGGCAAGCTGAGACAGCAACTGAGATTGGGCATGGTAGTGCATGCCTATAATTCCTGCTCTTGGGAGGCTGTAAACAGGTGGATCACTACAAATCCCATCTAGTAGTGAGACCCTGAATACCCCAGTAGACCCTTCCCTAAAATACAAAAAAAAGAAATCCAAAATGTAAATAATGTAAAGAGGAAATAAAACAGGTAACAGGAAGCTGAGTGAGGCATGGGGGCAGAGGAAGTAAAAATGACTAAGGTGTGGCATGTATGCTTGCCAATTCCTCAAGATGAAGATAATTCGTCTGTGTCTCAAACATAGTTGCCTCTAAAAGATTCCACTCAGAGGAACCAGCAGCGCACAGGCCTATGTGTGGTGGGCCTACTGCAGGGTCCTCTGTGTCTTTGCCCAGCACAGTGGACTTGGACTGGGCCATGACTGGTGACCACTCCTTGGGGGACCGAATATTAGGCTTACAATGGTCACAACCCACAGACTGTTTAGAAAGATGTTCCCTTATGACAGGCAAAGCATCCTGTAGACCTTTACCTACTTTAAGAGTTAATGATGCCATTATACATGGTGATATGTGACTATGATCCTAGCACTTGGGAGGCTGAGGCAGGAGGATCACTATGAGTTGAAGACCAGCCTTAGCTATATAGCAGATTCAAGGTCAGCCTGGAATGCATAACAAAATTCTGTCTCTAAAAGAGAAAGAAAAAAAAAATGTAGCCATCTCAGTTACTCTTCTCTTGTTGCTGGGACAAATACCTGACACCCAAAATGAAGGAAGGAAAGGTTTATTCAGCTCACAGTTACTGGAGGTTTCACTCCGTACTAGGCTGGCTCCAACGCTGAGTGGCACAGGGTAGAGAGCATCCAGTTCATGGTGGAAGAACGACAGCAATGGCAACAGAGAGTCTGTCTCTCTATATTACATTCTGGCTCTCAACCTCAGGTTGGGTGTAACATCCGTATCTATAATCCCAGCAGTACTAAAAACCATAATCCCAGCCTTAGATTACCCATTGTCCCAGTGGATCATGAGTTAATCTCAAACTCTAGAACTCCCCCCACAACTAGACAAAAACCATAGCTGTAGGGTTCTGTTTCAAGCCTGAAGACTAAATAGGACCACTTTGGGTGATATGGCACACCCACTCTGTACTGTCAACTCCAAGCAAGCATTTTTTTTTTTTTTTTTTTTTTTTTTTTTTTTTTTGCAGAAAAGGGTCTACAGGGTGTTTGGGGTTTCACTACTAGATCAGACTCATAGTGATCCACCTGCTTATGGCCTCCCAAGAGCTGGGATTACAGGCATATGCCACCAGTCTTATTTGCCGGCTAGGGGATGTGGGGCACAACAGACCCAGAGATTGAACCCCCAGCCCCTATGCCTGCTTACAGGCACTTTAATCTGCTGAGCTATTTGGCCAGATCTTGAACTTTGTAGTCTAAATGATGCCACATTTTCACCTTTCCTTGTGTTTGATATTTCTGCCAATAAGCCCAGGGAAATTCAGAGCTAACCAAAGTAACCAGACAACGAGGAATACATACAATAATTTCCCATCTCAGTCCACACCACAACCAGTGCCTGGAGCATGAGGTTTTCTTGGCATAGAACATATGTTTGCAATTGTAGGTGTTCGTTTTCTCTTATATACGCATAAAGGATATATCTCCTTGGATTGATTAGCATTCTGCAGTGTTTCAAAATTATTGGAATGGGTTAGTGCTATAATTATTGGACAGATGCATGTATATGTGCATATTTGAATGGGTTTGATGAAGATGTACAAGATGTATTTATTTACAAGATTTACAAGATGTAAAATATTTTTTAAACTAAGGAAATGGCAAGGGGAATGGAGTAGAACATGAGCTTCACTAAGTACAAGGCACTGAGCAGAGCTGGGGAGATAGCTGGGTAGTCTAAGTACCTGCCTGACAAGCACAAGGATCATCACATGCCGAGCAGGTCCTGGGAACCCTGGAGTGCTGTAACCAGGTTATGGTGGTGCATGCCTAAAATTCCAGTGCTGGTAAGGCTGAGACAGGAGAATCACTACGAGTCTGAATTGTTGTCTTAATTACTCTTCTCTCATTGCCGGGACAAATACTCGACACCCAAAATGAAGGAAAGAAAGGTTTATTTAGCTCACAGTTACTGGAGGTTTCGGTTCATATTCAGCTGACTCCAAGGCAGATTCGTATATGGCAGCAGAAAAGCAACAACAGCAAGAGAGGCAACAGAGAGTCTGTCTCTCTGTCTCTCTTATATTACGTTCAGGCTATCACCCCAAGGCTGACATAGCACTCACACCCCTAATCCCAGCGGTACTCAGACCCATAATCTCATCCTTGGATCACCCATAATCCCAGTGGATCATGAATTAATCTCAAACTCTAGAAGTCCTCACCCTGTGACTACATGAGGCTTTGGTGGGGGCCACTAGACACAAACCATAACGATTGGGTGGCAAAACCCTGTATCAAATAAATAATTTTTTTAAAAAGACATTACGCAAATTTCTCCACATGTACTCCCCTGTCCAGCCTCACAAAACCTTAGATTGTTTTGCATAACAGGAAATTGAAGTTGAGGTCAGTGCAGAAAATTGTCAAAGTTCATCCATCTAATGACCTTGGATCATCACTTAACCAGTGATGTGGCTATAGTCACATGTGCACCCATTTGCCTGGCTCCAATGCCTCTAGCAGATCTACCATTTATACTAATGAATAGATGAATAAGAAGGTAGCTCTGTGATCAATACCAGCGCTGGCTTTTGACACAACTCACTTCACACTTTTATCTCATGGGTCCCCTCCCCAGACCCTAGCTGACTGGAAAGTCACTATCTAATCTCTTCCTCCCAATTTTCCCAGATACAATATTATCCCCTCTCTCTTTCTTCATCTGAATTCCAGTTCTATCCATTTCTAGACCTCCAAACCCCAGTGGTTAAAAAGCAAGCAAATCCAAGCAACTGATACAAAAGCCTGAGTCTGTTTAATATTTTTATTCTCCTAATATTGTTTGCTTTATAAAATCTAATAGAACCAAATGACTGTCTGATTGATAATGTCAAAGACAGGGAGACAAAACAAAATAATTAATTTCAGGAAGAGCAAAGAAAGAGGTGTTGAGTCAGTGAGATTTTTCAACAGCTTTATTGAGAATCTAGCTGACTGGTATATGAGGACATCCATGAGTGATCGCCTCAGGGACAGGAAGCACATGCGTGGATCTTGCTATCCTTACTACCTATACTTCTGGGCCAGCCAGACAGCTCAACAGACTAAAATGCCTCTGAAGGCAGAGCAAAGAAGCCAGGGTTTAGGGCTGGGGAGATAGCTCCGAGGCACAAGTACCTGCTGGGCAAGTGCAAGGCCGTGAGTTCGAACCCTGGTCCCACAAAAAAAAAAAAAAAAAAAAAAAAAAAAAAAAAAAAAAAAAAAAAAAAAAAAAGGGGCCCAGCGGGATGGCTCAGTGGTCTAAAGCGCCTGCTTGGGAAGGCTTGGGCGGCTTCAGGGACCGCCCCGGCAACACATGCTGCGCCGGCCCTGCCCTCGGGGCGGGCTGAGCCAGCCATGGAAATGAGTGAGTGAACAACCAAGGGTTCTGAAGCAAGAAATAAAAAAAATAATAAAAAAAAGTTTAAAAAAAAAAAAAGAAGCCAGAGTTTGATCTCCCGGCATGCTGTGCTGACCCCACCCCCAGGCCACACTGAGACAAGACTGAACCTGGGCATGGGGTGCATGCCTGTAATCCCAGCACTTCGATCAAATCCAAGATGCTCATGAAATAATTCAGAGCATGCGCTCGCCCTCACTCTCCCTCCAGAGAACCTGAGAGATAACATTCAATTTTCAAGGTCCTGCAGGTAGAGTAGGTCATCGTATCAGGAGATGGAACTCAACAGAAACAGCCAGGGGGCACTCGTTCTGTTATTAGCCTGGTTCATTTGTTCTGCTCTTTCCTTCCCTTCCTGAGAGTGAGTAGGGCGATACCTGGGGCTTCCTTCTCTCAGGACTGTCTACCATGGAAGCTCCAGGTGAAGATCACGGAATCTCAAAGGAGACAGCCTGATTAGCCAAGGCTCACAGAGGCTGGGAACAGGTGACTTGGGGAAGGGCAGGTGAGAACTAGGCTGAGCTCCTCAGCAGCCACTGCTTCTTCTGGAACCTCATGGCTTCTCCTCTGTCTTGGTTGTGTTCTCTCAGCAGGAATATGTGAAAGGCCAGGACGTGGTAGGACAGAATACAGGTTCCCTTCAATCCCAACAATCTATGATTGGGAGACAAAGGCTCTTAACTTCATCTCTAGGTCCCAAGAAAGCAGTAAGTCTCAGGTCAGAGCAGAAAACAAAAAGCATTAAGGCAGAAAAATCATGAAATTATGAAAGTCTAAGTGCTATTACAGGGTGGGGGATATAGCTCAGTGGCCCAGTACTGGCCTGCTAAGCACAACATTGTGAGTTAGATTCCTGGTACCAAAAACTATAAATGGTGTTACAACCCCTCATAATAAACAGCCTATTTTTAAATTGATAATGTATTGGACCACATATGTTTGTGTATAATTTGGCATTTATAACTTCAAAATATGAGAGCCGGGCATGGTGGCGCATGCCTGTAATCCCAGCACTTGGGAGGCTGAGTCAGGAGGATCAGTGCAAGTTCGAGACCATCCTGGGCTACAAAAGTGAGCTCAAGGCCAGCCTGAACTGCCTAGAGAGACCCTGTCTCAAAAAGACAAAAAACAAAACAAAACAAAAACAACTTCAAGATATGTACTGTACTGTACTGTACTGCAAAGCCCAGTTTACAGCTGGGGAAACTGAGGCTTGTGGAATTGGAATAACCTATCTTCTTATAACTAACATGTGGCAAAATTGAGTCAGTCTGACTTTCCACTTGTCACTGTCACACTTGCCCTCTTAGAAAGCGTCATGCAACATGTCCGAGCCTGCCACTCAGGCCCCAGCGGGCCCCCACATCCCTGTACAGCTGCACGCTCTGCTGACTCTTACTGCGGGAATTTTTCCCAGTCAGGTGTGTGCTGTCTGGCCAAATGAGACATGATTGGAAATAACTGCGACATGACATGGTCTGGAACGTGGAGCGGATGAGGCCTGAGTGCATGGAGAGCCTTTGGGGCTCTACTTCAAGGGAAGGAGACACAGCCATCCTAAGGATTTCCAGCATGCTTTGGCAGAGCAGTCCAGCAGGACAGGTGACGGCCATGGCTGATGTGGCTGGCAGCAGCTGAAGCTGGACATCACCTCCTGCCTACAACCAAATCCTGCCATCTTGGGCCAGCAAGATAGCTCAGCAGTATAAAGCACCTGCTTAGGCAAACTTAGGCAACCGCGGAGAACACGGTTCGATCCCTGGGACCACATGCTGTGCCAGCCCCATCCCCAGGGCAGGCTGAGCTGGCCATAACATAAATAAATAAAGTTAAAATCCTGCCGTCTTGTTTATCATGACCAGCTCGGAGGCACAGAAACCAAGGGGAATGATGTAGAAGAAGCAGAAAGATAAGGCTATGAAAGGTGACTCTGCAGAAGTCAGGCCTGCCCAGGACTAAGGCGAGGCTGGAAGGATACCTCTGCAGAAGTCAGGCCTGCCCAGGACTAATGCAGGCCCACTACACTTCAGGTTGCTCAGCTGACGTGAGACAGGAGGCCAGCCGAGGCTGAGGCGAGAGCGATGGCTGCAGGTTCCCTGGGGAAATCACAGGCTCTCTCCAGCCTTGTAAAAGGGAGTTAAGATTCTTATAATTCCAATGTAGTCTGGTTCTAACCTGAGTCGATTAAACACCTGATCTAAAAACATTCTCTTTGTATAAATGAAAAAGTATTTAAAAAAAAAAAATAATGAAGTATGCGTGTGGTACAGCATAGACCCTGGCCCAGCATGTGCGAAGCTTTGGATTCAAAGCAAAGAAGAGCAAGAGGAGGAAAAGGAGGAGAAGCAGGAAAAGAGGAGGAGGAGAAGGAGATGGAGCAGGAGGAAAGGAAGGGAGGGAGAGGAGAAGGGAGAGAGGAAGAAGAGGGAACAAAAGAAAAGAGAAAGGAGAGGGCCAGGGGTATAACTCAGTGGCACAGCACCTGCCTAGCAAGTGCAAGGTTCTCAGTTCAATTCCCAGTACCAGAAAAAAATACAGAAAGATGGAGGGAAGAAGGGAGAAATGGAGGAAGGGAGAAAGGGAGGAAGGGAGGGACAGAAGGAGTCAGAGAGAGAGAAAGAGAGGGAAAGGAAGCAGGGAGGGAAGGAAGAAATTTACCAGAGGCCCTATAGGCAAGACTGAGGTTTATCTTTGATCTCAAAGCCATCAAGGACAGAGCCACTCTCTTTCTGTCTCTTGCATATCAGTCGGGAAGATTTTGACTTCAAATGCCATCTCCTGGAGCCAGGGAGGTAGCTCCATGGCACAAGTGCCTGCCTGGCACATGCAAGGTCATGAGTTCTAACCCTGGTCCTACAAAAAAAAAAGTTCTTCTGATTCAACTGGCTTAAACAACACAAAAGTATACTTCACAAGAAGTCCAGCCATGGCCAGTTCCCTGGGCAGGCCAAGTCATTCCAGTCCTTCCTATCCCCACCTCCACCCCACCATGGACATGGATTCTCCAGAGGGCTACAAGGATAACATTCGGACTGCTAGGTGCCATGGTCAGACAACCTAGATAGTGGGAGAAGAAGGTGAGGAACAAAGAAAGCTCTCCCAGAAGCCCTCTTGTCCCTCGCTGTGCAGAGTAGGCTCCCTGGCCTCATCCCAACTGATCACAGCTTTAGGGAGCTGGGCCACCGTGACTGATTATCCAGGATTACCTGACAAGGGAGGAGAAATAACACTGCATCGAAGAGTTCTATCTACAGACAAGGGCTGGACATACCTATGGAACCAGTAACTAAATCTGCTCCACTTGTTTCTCAACACCCTTTCTCCTCTTCTTCTTTTCTAACATAAACATTCATGTTTAATGGAACAATTTCCCACCAAAGATAAAGACTGTTTTTCTCTATTTTCCATAAATATATACGGCTTTGTGATTAAATGCTGGCCAATGAGACATAAGCAGAAATATTACTGAAAGCAATGTCTCTGCTCAGACACTTAACAATTCTAGTGCACTTGCTTTCTTACATCAGCTTGTAACCCGGATGTGAGTGCCAGATCTCCCTCAGCTATGGTGCAGTGGGAATCACCTCTAAGAATGGAAGTCACACCTAAAGGACATGCAACAAAGATAGGGAGCTAGAGTTTCTGGCAACTCCAGAGCCCTCCCCGGCCTCTTTCCTACAGAGCAAAATAGACTCACACATGTTTAAGTCATTATTTATTTGGTCTGTTGCTTACTACAAGAGCAATTCCTAATTTATGCTGCAACCAACAGTATGCGCTGGGCCAGGAGCTAAATTACAGAAGTCAGTTGACTCGATTCTTTCATTTTGAAAATGTGTAAAAGACAAAACCAGGTAAAGAAAAGCTTTGGGATGAAACCAATCTGACTGCAAATCCTGACTTTGCCCCACACACTGTGTTCATTAGTAAATGGCTTAGCTTCTTAGTTTTACCATCAATGAAAAAGACCTGGGGATTCCTACCTCAGAGGCTACAGGAGGGTTAAACACAAAATCTCTGCAAAGCTCCTTACATTATAATTGCATGTAATTGTAAGTGGCCCTAACAATGGGAGACTTGCAAAGGTTTAAAAGTCACAAGGCCTGAACGCCTTGCTTTTGTAATAGAAACAGAGGCCCAAAGAGGTGGAATCAGGTTTCCAAAGCATCTGTGAGGCTCCAGAGTGACAGGCACTGGACACCACACACACACACACACACACACACACACACACACACAATGCTTTCTTCACACTGTGCCCACTCTAGGGATCTCTTCTGGACATTGTGTCCAGTCCCTGATTAGGGACAGGTGCTGGCCGTGAACACCGTGCATAGAGAACTTCTTTTTCTACCCTGACATTATCAGTCCTGTCATGTGGCACTACTTTAATTGCCGCCCTATTTTTGGAAAAATAGATGGCTAAACATAAGCACTTTTTCTTAGGGCTTTTTTTCTTTCTTTCTTTTTTTGGTGACTGAAGCAAAGTACTCAGTAAATAAGGACTGATTTGCGTGACATTTTGCATGAATAGCGGTGTTAAATGAGCAAGGTAACAGACTTTGAACTTTTGTAGGCATTCTATTCAATTTAAAATGATCTTTTGTTGTTAATTCCCAGTAGATTTCCACTAACATTAAAATCAGCCACAATCGGGGAGGCCTCTGGTGGCTCTAATGGTAAAGTACAAAAGCAATTATAAGTCTGTGCATGTTTATTTAGCTAGGTAAAGTCTTTATTCATGCACAGTTAGCGTGCAGATTTTCCAGGAAATGGGGTTCCTGGTCATACTCTGAATCCCTACAGGGTCAGAGCATCAAGGAGACTCTGCTGAGAACCCCGCAGGATCCATACTGGGCTTTTCCAGGTAGAAAATGATCAAAACAATACCCACAAAAATCCAAAGGCCAGAAAATCATCCCAAAGGCTAAATAGCCAGAAATCCTGTATCATAATTTTGGATTGTGTACTAAACAGATAGTGAGTTCCACACTAAAATAACTCAATAAAAGACAAAGTGTCTTTGCCACCAACACCATCAGAACAGACTTGCTCACCCAGGAACCCGTGCCTGGTGTGAATGTCTGTTCATATAATTCACCCCAGGGGGATAATTGTAGAACACAGCCATGATGAATGAGGAGGAGAGAACAAATAGAATACAATAATAATTCTACCCTAGATTTAAATAACACTTCCTCCCCAGAGCGCTAAGTGCTTTCTTATAGATTAAAAGGTAAGATATCATTATCCCCACTCATCGATAAGGAAGTAGAGGCAGAGAGGTAAATTGCTTAGAATAAAAGTAATTAGAGGTCAAAGATCACTTTTGACACTTCCTGCAACCACTTCGTCCTGCGCAGGTACATACTGAAGTCAGGGTGGTGACGCGGGGTTTTCTAATCCTATGTGGGCAAACATCATATTCTTCATGGAACAGGGGATTAAAAACAGCTCCTGGCAGCCCAGGAATAAGCTGTGTCCACCTTCCAGCCCTACTTTCCCAGGCACGTTGCACTGATTCTGAAAGTTCCTGACCTTCAGTGAAGCAATTTTCCTCCCAGGGTCACAGGGTTGTGGTCAGAGAGAAGAATCTCGCGGGAAGGCGGCTCGACGTCACAAGCCAGGAAGCAGCCCAGACGCTCACAGCGGTAAACGTCTAAAAATTCCTAGAAGTCCTCTCTCCATGTCGTAACAGGCCTCGGGTTTCTGGTCCAGTACAACCCCCTCCGCTGCCCTTACCATCACCATAGTTGTCTGCATCCCATAATAATACGAGAGGACATTAACAAAAGTGTGGACAGAGCCCTTGTGGGCACTTGACCTCGGGGGTTCTCTAGTCGGATGACCTCCTTCTCTGGTCTTTGATGCGCCTTGCTGTGTATGCAGCCCGCCGAGCGCCGACCGCCGTGGCTGGGCATTGCTCCTGGCCTCTCGGGCTGCAAGAGACACGAGGAGCAGCCGTCCGAGGCCAGAGGACTTGGGCCTGGAAAGGACAGGCACAATTGTATGAAAGAGCAGGGCCCACCGCCCACAGCACCGTCCCCTTCCAGAGTGCTGCCACAGAGGAGGGCACGGGCAGAGGCTGCAGCTATGCAGAAGCCACCTTCCCAAGCCCGCTGGGCGACGCTCTTGGCCTCTCCTCTCTCTCCATCTCCCTGACCCTGACCGCAAACTGACTCTTCCCACCCTGCCAAGTGCTACTGTGTTACGATAAGCTCCTCCCTCAAGAAATGAGGAAATCAGCAGGACCCAATGATACCCCCTGCAGTCCCAGGAGGCTAAGGCAGGAGCAGCCACACTTTTTGAGCCCAGCCTGAGCAACTGACGAGCTGGTCTCTAAACAAAAATTTTAAAAGGCTGGAGATGTGGTCCAATGTGAAGGCTCTGGGTTCAATCAGGATTACTGAAGTCACTCGCTGTTTCGCGGTTCAACTTTAGCAGATTCACTGTTTTGCGAGTATTCAAAAAATATGAATCTAACAACAAAAAAAAAAAAAAAAAAAAAAAAATGGCTCGCCAAATAGCTCAGCTGATTAAAGCGCCTGCAAGCAAGCTCAGGGGCAGGGTTCGAACCCTGGAACTCATGAGATTAGCACCAGGCCTTTCCTCTTAGGCATAATTGTTACAGGGCTCTGTATCCTTACATTAGAAGTAGATCCCGCTTAGCAGAAATGGGAATGAAAAAGAAATTTGATTTAATCACAGTGTATCCCAAGACAAAAGGACACAAATTATAGCACCACTAATTCAGATATTAGTCACACATTTAGCAGAAAAGACCCACTACCCAGAGCAAGGGAGGGGAGAGCATCGAGCCAGCCCCTGAATTCCCCTGTCCTTACCCTGTACTCCATTCAGCTCACCGCAATTTTGCACCTACTGTGTGTTCCTCATCAAGCCTCCTGAAGAGGACATTGTTCTTTTAGCTTTCCTCAAGTAGGCTATTTTCCAAACCCCTTGGGACATGTAGACTTTATGGGATGCCCCAAGTCAGCATACTCTGGTGACAACTGCAGCAGCTATGCCTGGAGTGCCCGCTCGGCCCGTCTTCTGCGTGCCCCGCCCTCTCGGCGCTCACTATGACTTCGGCACACACATCCCAACACTCACATTAGGATCTGTTAGAACCTTAGCACTGGACGGAGGGTTTCCCTCCCCTACTTCCCCTTCCTCTCCCTCCTGCTGTCACTCCTGGACAGCTCACGACCTATTAGGGCTCTAGATGGGGGCGGTGGGCGGGCGGGGGAGGTGTGAAGGAGTAAATCTGAAAATCTGATTGGCCAGTTTTGCTGTTTTCTAGAAGCAGTGGTAAAAGATGGGCTGCAAAAGAGGAAAGAGCTTTTAGTTATTGAAATCTCTGGGTTTCAATGAACCTTATTCCTCATAGATAATAGAGAATTAACCCCCCAAAAAGTTATCTTCTCTGCAACCTTCTTTAAATGTTTTCCATTTCTGATGCCATCTTTATGCTGGGTGGACAAAGTTCATAGATGATCTGTGTCACCTGAACAGCACCAAGAACTCAAAGCTTGGCAGTGAGCCCCAGCGTCAGGGTCTCAGGGTCCAGACAGAGGGGAGGCCCTGCCCCCTGCTGCAGTCCCCATGTCTTCTTTGTGTCATGTGTGCCAGCAGCCGTGCAGTGTCATGGCAGCCTACGCATCTTGCATGAACTTCAGGGCACTGCCCCTCCGCCAGGCTGCACTGGTCCCGGATGCCCCAGACATTCTTCTCCACCCTCGCCCCGTCATCCCTCTTTGCTTCCTCCTGGATGCCTGCCTGGAACATCTGACTCCTCTCCTGAGCCCGAATCACCTCCAAGGTCAGGCTCACATCCAGGAGCACCTGGAAGACTTCAGGACAGTGACATTCAGTACTACACCGTGACCTCATGGTGTCCTCCAGGCACATAGGACAGCCAAGTCCAGGTGCTCCCAGGGTCTCAGGGGCCGGAAGGACCAGGAAGGCAGCAGTCATGCGCCTACCTGACTTCAAACCAGGTTCTGTGACTTCTTGGTTATGCCTACACATTAAAGCAGCCTCGGTTTCCTCTTCCATAAAATAAGATTGAAAATAGAATCTATATGCTAGGTTTATTTTAAAGCCTAAGTGAGATGATGAACGTAATGCACTTTGGCACAGGGCCAGGCAGAAAATAAGTTCTGGATGTGTGATGATTACTGAATGCCATTATTAGCAATGTTCTCAAGGCCCGGTCACTGGACAACTTGTCAGCTGTCACCTGGGGCCTGCTCTGCTGAGCTCTGGGGTCACACTCCACTAGAAGCATGCCAAGGCCCTGTGCCTTGGACTTTCACACTTTCTAGGACTTGTAATGAAACGCCTCATCCAGTTTATCTAGATGCTTCCTTTGGCCCTGTAGCAGGCAGACAGTGTTCATGGGACTCAAGAGACGCTTCCGTGCCACCAGCATACTAAGCACTTAGGGATCTGGGACCAAGCTGTTATTGCCCAAGCAATGAAGCAGCTCCTTCCCTTAGGATGGGCTGCACTGGAAGGGTGCTCAATTCACCTACAAGTAGACTTCAAGGCGGTCTGGCTCCTTCCTGAGTGTCCCCTTTGTCTACAGTCCCAAACATATGTGCATACGTTTAGGTGAAATTACAACTAGAACAGAACTCATGCTCTCTCTATAATAACAGTTCATACATGTAAAGTATTAGACCTCAGAACTCTGCCTGGGCTGAGTTCTGCCATCTCCTCTTCCTCACCTCTTCTTCTTCTT
>PVJA010005619.1:22976-78190 GCA_004027025.1 Myocastor coypus
AAAGAAAGAAAGAAAGAAAGAAAGAAAGAAAGAAAGAAAGAAAGAAAGAAAGAAAGAAAGAAAGAAAGAAAGAAAGAAAGAAAGAAAGAAAGAAAGAAAGAGAAAAAAGAAAAAGAAATGTGAATGAAGGATAAGACATACACAAGCCATTTAGAAAATTAAGCAGTCTTTAAGAAGTCTTTTACGTTAAAAAATGTTAACTGTGTTCACTGCACATTCACAGGTTTTTTGTTTGTTTGTTTGTTTGTTTGTTTTTGTCTTTTTGAGACAAGGTCTCACTATGCAGTTCAGGCTGGCCTTGATATCATTTTGGTAGCCCAGGCTGGTCTCGAACTCACACTGATCCTCCTGCCTCAGCCTCCCAAGTACTGGGATTACAGGGGTGCACCACCATGCCTGACTGCACATTTACAGTTTTGTTTTGTTTTGTTTTGTTTTGTTTTAATGTGTTTGGTGTGGGTCTCACTACACAGCTCAGACTCATAGTGATCCACCTGTTTTTAGCCTCCCCAGCACTGAGATTACAGGCATGCACCACCATGCCCAGTCTCTACATTTCTTTTTCTTTTCTTTTCTTTTTCCATTAGCCAATCCTAGAGACTTTTCCTAAGTGAAAGAGAAAATAGAATGCAAACCTTACTAGTGATGGCTAGAAGACCTGGGTTTTTCTCTCAGGATAAAATGCCAGGTGATATGCAAACTAGAATTTATCATTTACAGTATGCCATGCTTTATAAAGTAAATATGGCAGCACTACTATACTACTTTTAAATCATCATTAACCATTTAATCTACTTGAGATTTCGCTTATTTTATCCTTGCAGTAATTGAAGACAAGGGCAGTAGTGTTATCTCCACTTTATGGACAGGGAAATGAAAATGTAGAGAAAAGTAACAGCCCAAAGTGGCGCAGAGAATGGGAAGCCATAAGTTCAGCTGTTACCGTACTCCACCTTATCATAGGTCTACATCTCCAAGGTGACATGCCGGTGAACTGTCAAGGGAAAAACAAGTCCACCACTCTAGCTCCTTTGTGCCCTCTACCTTGCTATATAGTCTTTATTTTAATCCAGTGGTTCTCAACCTGTGGGTCATGACCCCAGCGGGAGTCGTATGACCAAAACACAGGAGTCACCTAAAGCCATCAGAAATCATAACTATAGCAAAATTACAGTTTTGAAGTAACCACCAAAATTATTTTTTCGTTTGGGGTCACCACAACATGAGGAACTGTATTGCGGGGTCAGAGCATTAGAAAGGTTGAGAACCACTGTATCTAAAGCACATTAACCAAGTACAGGAGAATTACAAGTTCAAGCCTAGCCTGGACAGCTTAGAGACTCATCAAGAATCTGTTCCAAAACTGTTAAAAGCACTAGAGATGTACCGTAGTGCTAAATTTCAGTCTTGGGTTTAGTTACCAGATTTATAAAAAGGCAAAGTTAAAAAATTAACAATAAATAATAAATATTTTAAATCACCTATTTCAATACAGAACAGAATGACCCATATGCCAGTTGTCTTCTTTGTTCTCTCGTCAGAACCACCACATGTACCATCTGTGTTCCTCCCTTTGGTCAATAATTGAAAAACTAAAATTTATAAAACCCCAGAACATCAAAAAAATATTAAGAATATCCTTAGAATTCACAAACATATTCTTGGTTATTTTCATTGCTAGCATATAGCAATTATGAATTCAGATATGGATATGGGAAAAGGATCAATACTAAGGACCCGGTGTGTACCCACTTTGTTTTGCTAACACTATATTGTAGTTATTACCATCATTGTCCTCATAAAACTGGTTAAAAAAAAAAGAAAAGAAAGAAAGAAAAACAGGATGCTCTGGGAATGTAGGGAACTCAACAGTTCACCTACACCCAAACCATTTAAGAACTTAGGAGCGGTCTGGGCAGCCCACAGGACTCTGGTGAGCTGCAACCCTTGACCCCCAGGGTACAGGCAAGAAGCTCGTGCTGGCGCTGATCCAACCTTTTAAGAACTTAGTGGGACTCTGGGCAGCCTGCAGGATCCTGGTAATCCAGCCTATACCACTACCTGCCCTGAAGCTTTGATGAGCCTCAGCCATTCATCCCCACTAGCAGTGAGAACCTTGGTGAGTCCTGCCCTGCTCCCCATTGTAGCAGGAACCTTATAGACCCACCCCCATCCAACCACTCTCCAAGTACTGCCAAGTCTGGGTGATTACTGAAAGCTTCAAAATGCAAGAGCAAAAGACAATCACAATCTTCCAGACCAGCCAGAACAAATCCAGGAGACAAGGACACACAAAACCTATGTCCAAGTGCAGACAATGGGCAAGGGGGTACCACATGAGTCAAAGGCAAATCTACCTGAATCTGCAGACCTGCTTCTTCCCTCTGCTGCATTCTGCCTTCAGTACAGTGAGCAAGGATTCATCACTGGATGCCTCCTACCAACCCCAGCGCATCCCGCCAGGTTCCTGTATTAACAAAGATGAGTATATGCTTGGGACAAGGTGACCAGGTAAATCTATTAGCAAATATTCAGGAGGAAAAAAAAATGCTCACTTTTCAGAGAGCAAAAAACTTAATGCTGCAATTATTTCTAGCTTCCTATTCTTCCTATTAATTCATCACCTTATTCCATAGCTTACATTGAGCAACTCTCTCTGGCCATTAGGTGAGCCCTACAAGATGATCCTGCAATAATATCTGCAATGGATCCCGCTCTCCATGTCCTTAGAAGATGCACTGTCTGGCAGAGATCAAAAGCATCTGAGTAAATTATTAATCATGCTATGGAATAAGAATCAGAGTGTAAGAATGTTCTGAGCCCAGTGGTGGTATGGAGAAGCAGCTTTGGAAACCAACAGGTTTAGACAGGACCTTTGAGAATTAGAAGCTCCCAGGAAAACAGCATATGATAATTAATCTTACTCTACAAGGATGTTTCTAGATTAGATCAATGTTTAAATCAGTAAATTTAGAGTAAAGCATATTGCCCTCCAGGTCATAGGTGGGCCTCATCTAAACAGTTGAAGGTCTGCCTAGAATAAAATATTGATGTCCTCTGAGCATGAAGGAATGCTGGTAGTGCACAACCCTCAGACTTGAGCATCTTGTACTGCTAGCTCCTCTTAGCCATCCAGGCTGCTAGACCACCCTGCAAACTTTGGTCTTCCTGGTCTCCATAATCACTTAAGAATTACAATTGCAACCAGTCTTCAAAGATGACTGGAGGCTACTGAGATGATCCGCTGTCATATTTCATTGACTTCTTTAAACTATAGTCTTTTTAAAGCTGTTTGTTTGTTTGCTTGTTTGTTTTGATGTAGAGTTTTGCTTTATAGTGCAGTGAACTTGAACTCACTATTTGATAGGTTCCAGCCTGAATAAAAATGGCTACATTGTCATGGCCCTGATTCCACACGGCTGCATCCCCAGAACAACAGCTTATCTTCCCACTGACCACTTCCTTCTTCCCCACTCCAGTCCTGGACACTTCTCCCTCAGGCTTCAATCAGCTCCTTATCACTGAACCTGCCCCTCAAGCTCTGCCCATATCAAATGTCCATAAAATCTCAGCCCTCCTGTTTCAGGCCAGATGATCCCCCATCTCCCTGCAATTTCTGTGTCTTTCTCAGTGGCAATGAAGGCTTCTCTCTCTCGTTCTTTTTCTTCTGCTTCTGTGCTGTACAAAAAAAAAAAAAAAAAAAAAAAAACACCTAACATTTTGGTATTATGGCCTCCCAAGGCCAAAGGAGCCAAGATTATGAACAAGGCACCAGAGAAGTGTGTCTTTGGGGGGTTGGGAATGATGATTTCTCATGGTGACCAAATTTGAGGTGAGCCAAGATCTTCAGACCCCACAGAGAGATCATCGTCCACTCCCAAGAATATGAAGTATGAGAGAAATCTCCCTCCTGCTTTGTCCAAGTCATCACCAGAAAACAGGGAGGAGACCCCAAAGATAAGAAAACAACTTCCCTGCCTTGGGTGTGGGCAGTAGCCCTGCCTAGGGAACGTGAGGACAGCTTCTCCCATCCAAGGGGCGAGTAGTGGGTTTCCTGATAAGGACCCATGGTTTCTGCTCTGCTTTTGAGACGGGAAACCCCAAAACTGAGAAATGGATTACTTGTAAGAAATGAGACTGCCTGGTGTCTGACACAAGCTAGCAATGGCCGGCAGCAGAGGCAGGAAGTGCTGGCACATGCAAGAAAGCTCAAAGCTGAGGAAAAAGGGACTACACAACTCACCAATCCGAGCCAAGACACCAAAATGTTAGGATTTTTGGTGCAGCAGAGAAACAGATGTAAAACAAGGGAGGGAAAGGCCTCTATCGCCACTGAGGAGGACACAGACAGGATAGATTGCAGGGAGACGATGGGGGAATGCTCTGACCCAAGACGATGAGAGGCTGAGATTTGATGGACTTTTCATAGGGGCAGAGTGTAAGAGGCAGGTTCAGTGACACATAGGAAGTTATTTGGGGACTCCTTTGTGTTCATGGGAAAGCTATCCAGGACTGGAGTGGGGAAGAAGGAGGAAGTGGTCATTGGGAAGAGAAGCTGTTGCTTTGGGGATTCAGCCATGTTGGATCAAGGCCACGTTAAATTAGCAATTTGTACTCGGGCTGAAACCTATCACTGTTTAATCCAGGCTGCCCTTGAATTTGCAGCAATCCTCCTGCCTCAGCATTCCAAGTGGTGGAATGATGAGTGTGTGCCCCCATGCCTGGCTCTTTAAAGCTACCGAAACGCTGTGCCTATGCCTTTAATGATATTCAAAAAGTTTGTGGAACCCCTAAAAAAAATTTTTTAATTAATTTGTTAACTCTCTGGAGGAAAGCTCTCTGGCTTTCCTCACATTCTTCAAGGAGCCCACAGCTCACTTCCATCCACCTCCAAGAAAAAGACAAAGGTGGCTGAACAGTAGGTGATCATTTCCCTATGGAAAACCAGTCAGAGTTAAAACTCTGCTACCCAGACAGCCTGACACATACTAGATGATACTGAAAAGTGTAATGAATTTTTACATTTTTTAAAACATTAAAGTGAAAGATATATCGTCATTAATTCCCCCAAAATACTCCTGCTGGCTCAAGCAAACCTATCCCATTGTTCTTGTCACCTTCTAAAGCAGCTATGGAAGGCATGACTTTCCTTAGTTGTGCTGTCGTAGCTCCCTCCATAAACTGACTTCATTCAAAATGCTTACCCCGCATGGCCATTTCAACTTAGAGGACTGTCTAGAAGTCACATGGTGCCAGATCCAGTGAACAGGGTCAGCAGGAACCCTCAAAATGCTTTGATGAGCCCTCCCCTACCGTGCGATGGTGCACTACAGTAGCATTCACCATATTTTTAGTCACACTTCATAGAGTCATTCTCTGGATGTGCTCAGGCTCTCTGACTTCCTGTCACCTGCCCTCATTGGTGCTCTAGGCAGGTGACATCTCCTGAATTTTTCCTCTTCCTGTCCCTTCTAAAGGAGCTATGAAACAACAACCATGCCAATTAGCAAAGGCCATGAAAATAAAGCTGGCTGCAAAAGAAATGCTGTTCTGGAGAAGGAACCACTTTAATGTAACTCAGAATCTGAACCAGAGATTATCAAGAATCAAGAAACTCGAATCTTCAGCCCACGGAGGACTGGAAGAGGCATTCCTGTGGGATTAGCAGTGGCGAAAGAATGCTGATAATTTTAAAAATCAGCTTCAAAACACGTTCCTGATTATTACATTTTATCACATAGATTCATTAAGGCTTTTGAAAAGATGCTTTCACAAGAAGTGACCTACCATCACTTTCATTAACTGTGCTCCATCTCATAGATTAGCTACCTTTTACACATTAGAAAATCAGTTATGGGGCCAAAGAGACAGCTCAGTAGAATAAGTGGAAGGTCCTGAGTTCAATCACTGGTACTGAAAAAACAAAATCTTTGGAGAAAATTAGTTACAACAACCAAAGAGGCAGTTTGATGTGACCAAAAAAAAAAAATAATTACACTGGAGGTCATAAGCCCCGAGTCGGGATCCCTGTTCAGCCCATAGCTCACTATATACACAAATCCATTACGGTTACCAGTGTAGACTCACCATCTTCCTGTTGTGCATGAGCAGGTGGCCCTTGGGGTCATAGGCCTCAACTTATTTCCTCTCTGTACCATAGCTTCTAGTATTGCATCTGTGACATCACAGCATGTAGCCAGTGTGCTGGCTGAGTGGATGGGGAGGTAGTTGATCACAGGCATCATTCTCTCCAGGCCTCAGTTTGGTTAGCTGTAACATAAGATCTGCCACATGCAGGGGTTCAGTCGATGAAATGAGATACTCTACATAAATTTCATTCTGCTCTAGCAATGGAGTAGACCAGGTAATCTGAAAATGCTGTCTCTGATAACGGGCCCGTGCTGTTCATAGACTATGTGTTGAGTTCCCAGATTACAACAGAGGACTATTTGATCTAAATGAGTAAAGCTGGACATGACACTCTTGGATTAAAGGCAATACTGCACATAAGAAACAGAAGTTCTTCTAATTACACCACTCCTCAGGACCATCCTATCTCCACAGGCTACATAAGGGCTTCTATCTCAGTTAATTCTAATTAAAATAACTGGCCATCAAAGGAAAAAACAATCGAAAGGCCAGCGACATAGCTTAGCTCAGCAAACTAAGCCCCTACTTAAGCAAGTGCAGGGACTGGGTTCTATCCCCAGTCCCACATGCTGTGCCAGCCTCACCCTAAGGACATGCTGAGCCAGCAACCAAGTCTGGGTGTCATGGTGCATGCCTGCAATTCCAGCAATGGGGAGGCTGAAAGCAGGAGGAGGACCACTATGAGTCCAAGATGCATCACGAGACCCTGTGCCAAATGAGAGAGAGAGAGAGAGAGAGAGAGGCTGGGCCAAGGGGGGGTTCTGTGTGAAAGATTTTAAAGTAGCTTTCAAGATAGAGACATCACGATCAAGAAGGGGTCTGGACAGAAATGGACACATCACGACTGAGGCACCATCTCCCTTCTTGACCACTGTGTGCTTCCTTCAGTCCTTACACGGGTCCTGGTGAGGCCTGCTCAGGGCTGAGGACACTCACTGAACTTGCTCTCCCTGGCTAGCTGTGTTAAAGTTACAGAGTCCCTGAAGAGCCAGGTTGGGACCTTTGAATACCACCATCCTGCTATAGCTGCCAAGCTCCACTCTGAGAAGGCTGCTGTGGGTCCTGGGGAGACCAAAACTGTGGGCTCCAGAGTCTGAGATGAAGGCCGAGGGTGCTGTTGCTCTCTTTCAGTGAGAACTCAAGAGTCAGCATGCCAAGGTCTCAGTGAATGACTCATGGTGAGCTGGACTTGAGCTCGTTGTCTTCTCCTATGTAGGGAGCTCCTGCAGGAAATGGTCTCTGCCTGCTGGAGAGTACCTATAAATGACAGGAACCACTTCCTCTGGGGACAATTTCATGGAACCAGAACCTAAAACCTTCCTGGTGGTGCTTCAGATGTGTCTGAATGCCTCTCCACTTCTCTCCCCCAGGTATCTTTGAACATAAACTATAGAGTTCTGCATCATTCATATTTCTATTTGCACACACTTCACCTATACAGCATTTGAACCACTGGCTTGTTCATTCCTTTTTTTCATTCCATTCTAAGCAACTGTGAAACAGTATAACGCTGGCTGTATTTTATGCAATAATAGGGTGGCGTATTCTAGATCAAAGGATTCTGCTGGCAAGAGGAGGCTCAGGTCAGTAGAAAGCATGTGTCACTTCAATGACTTTGCACGGTGGCCACTTAGTCCCTGCAAGCAGGAGCGCAAAAATGGTTTTGAAGGTGTTTCTGAGAGCCCGCTCTGGATTCTGGTACTGGGCACTGGGGCCACAGAACAACAGCTATTCCAACTCATTTCTGTTCATTCCTGGAGCAGCCAAGATGTTTGGGGTGACTGGACCCCACTTTGATTGCAGCCACTTACTGAGAATGATTCAATGCCTACTGAGGAACTGAGGCTTTAAATCATTCCCTGCACATCAGACCCAGTGTGAGATCCAAGATATCTGAGAGAAAAATAATGGTTGTGGGAGTCGCCTTCTCTCTAGACCTACAAGAAGCGTCCATCTTTATTACAGCTAGGGTCCTCTCTCTTCTTTCTTCCCTCTGGCCATGTTTCATTGGTGCTGTGTGCCAAGCACAGTACTCAGTGCTAAGGAGACCAAACCGCCACCATCTTGGACCCCATAAGAAAATCAGTAAGCACAGAGCTATAATGTATTCTGGTCAAGTTACAAGATTCGTGAAGACAAACAGCCAAGTCAGAAAGCACAGTGATGGGGTATGATATTTTAGATGGTGAAGTAATTTAAGAAATATTCAACAAAGTAAACAGAGTCAGACATAAGTGCCATGGCCTTTAGCTGAGGACACCTGGGAAGGCATTGAAAGAACCAGAAAATTTAAAAACAGGTTGAATATAAAAGATATTTTGATGAGAAACCCATTACTCAACGACTGATTAGATTTGGAAGTTAAAAGAGAAAAATGAATCAGGGATTACTTAGAAGCAGTATTTTTGAAACTGTAATTCATACATGTTTAGTGGGTCAAAAAATCAATTTAATGGGTCACAACTACTTTTTGTAAGTGGAATGAAATAGATTAGAATAAAATAGAGATTCACTCACAGGAACAGTAAATACTATTTTATGAAACTCTGTTTCAATTGTGTGTGTCTGCATTGAGATGTGCATATATACACCAAGTCATAATGTGAAATTGATTACTAGGGTATATTTTTAAAAACTGGAAGAGCTGGGCATGACAGCATATTCCTGTAATCCAGCGCTCTGAGAGGCTGATGCAGGAGGATTGAAAATTTAAGCCCAAGTTTAAATTTAGCAAGATCCTGTCTCAAAATTGTTCTTTTAAAAAAAAAAAAAAAAGTCTAAGATGTAGCTCAGCATGAAAGCTCTAAATTCAATCCTGAGTAACACAAAAGAAAAAAGAACACCAATGTAAAAGTTTTAAATCTGTGTCGGTATAAAACTATGGTGCCACTAGTTTTAAAACACATAGAAGTAAGCACATTAACAAGTGCCAAAAATTGTGAAAGTGAAAATTGAGCTTGAGATTAAGGTTTTCAGCTGAATAAATGGAAAGTTAAAAGACGGTTGAAAAGGTAAGCAGAGACAAGGAAAATGTCAAAGCTAGAGATAGAAATTTGCATCTCATTTGCCGAGAAATTTTATGTGACACTATTGTGACAACTAGGTTACTAAAGGGAAAAGTGTAGAAAACAGAAAAAAGTATAGTGCCAAAGAGAAAGCCGTGGACCGCAATTGCATTTGGGAGAAAGGAGAAGAAAGGGTGGACCACAGAAAGCCTGAAGAACAAGCAACCAGAGGTTGCAGGAAGATCAGGAGATTTGAAGGATCAGGAGCAACTGCTGAGTGTCCGAGGTCTGAGAGATGCGAAGGACGGAGTGGATTAAGAGAAAAACAGCTGACACAGCAACTGGAGACCACCAACAGTTTTGCTGCAGAGCGGTGCACATACACACCAGGATGACCGAGACACCAAGGTGTATACTCTGCCCTAAGGGGAAGTGTTCTCACCATATACAGTCACTGCCTTCCATTTCACTGCACTAGATGTCTCGGCACCAGCGCTGTGAGAGCCATCAAGGTGCAACCATTTCCTCACTCTGAGGCACCTACGTCACTGTGAGGAGCACCTCAGATTCCTCCTCAAGGCTGTCAGGGTGAATAGCACCGAGTAGACCTCACGGGCTCAAAGCCAGCTGATCTCCTCAAAGGACAAGATTTAATATTTTCAATACTAAAGAACTGAATCCTGAGTCTCAGGCAGGCTCCAGCAAGGGAAGAGTCAGCTCTATCCCTGTGCTAGGAAAGCCAGGAGAATTATTCTCTGGGGAGAAAGCTATCGCTTTTTTTGTGGTCACACAAATGCAAGGCTCAGTATCCAGCCTGGGGAAAGGAAGGAAGCCCATAAAGAACTCGTATGTGTGTGGGGTGTGTGTGTGTGTGTGTGTGTGCGTGTGTGCGTGCACACGCATGTGTGCACACACACACACACATTTGTGTGGTGTTACTTGGAATTGACAGGCTCTCACCAAATCACTAAGGCTGCAGTTCCAGGTGTGAGAGGAAATGAGAGATGAGAAAAACCTATGAGCTGAGGGAAAAAGGGTCCCTATCAAGATGGAAGAGAGGGACAGTTATAGAGAGAACCCTGCAGAGGGTGCCAGCTCGTGACCAGTGGATTTCAGCAGCAGCGGTATCTGATATTTAATTTCACATTATTTCTTCCCAAAACATTAGTTTTCTTCTAATCGAAAGTCTCTGTTCAGTTTCTTAACTAGTGTAACCTGTGACTAACAACAAAAATTCATTGAGAGCCTATGAAGGGCAAAGCTTTCTTCTGTGACATAAATATTATTACCTTACTTAATCTTTCCAATGACCTCACTATTGGCCCCATTTTCCAAAGACAATAAAGTGTAAAAGAGTAAATAAACTGTTTAAGTCATGTGACTAGCAGGGCTGGTGAGATAGCTCAGTGTACTAAGTGCCTGCTTTGGCAAGTGCAGGGAGCAGAATTCGATCCCCAATTCCACATGCTGCGCCAGCCCCCACCCCTTGGGGTGCACTGAACTAGTGACCGAATTCGGGCATGTAATCCCAGCACTGGGGAGGCTGAAAACAAGAGGAGCCACATAGTGAGACCCTGTATCAAATACATAAATAGAAAAAAATTAAAAATAAAAAAATAAAGTCATGAGCTTAGCAAAAGTAATGGCCTGAATTCAAAATCAAGAACTATGACCGCAAAACTCACCATCTCGACCATGCCTGTTCTCTACCTCCGCACTGGTGTTAGCTTGGGAACTGAAGAAAGGGTCTGCAATGACATTGTGGCATGGGTGTATCAGAAGTCTTGATTTGCCATGTGGAGCTGATGAACCTACTGGAGGAAGGATCTAGAAGGATCCTGCCGCATGCATACCTTGTCAATGACACTAGTAGCACATCAGCAATTCCTCAGGGTGCTGGGGAGGGATGGGGGAAAGGACCCCACATTGCTGATGGACCACAGGGAAGGGACTCTCACAAGACAAGTTCGCATAGGAAGAAGAATGAGTCCACCTGGGATAATAAAGTCACAGTGCCTTTCACTGGGGCTGAATGGTTAGAAATTGGTGACTCTATGCATATTACATCCTCCTGCTGTTTGCTGATACTCTTAGCCTTGGAGGCACAATCCAAGGATTGCTTGATGACTGCAGTTGAGCTGAGATTCATCATTTATTACTCAAGGTAAGCGAGCTGACTGCCACAAGCTCCTCTGTTTCCATCAGTGTTATTTCTAAGCTGTATTTGCAACCTCCTAAGGTGCTTTACATCCTGGGAAATAATTACAGTTATCCACAGATAAACACACCAGAGTGAAATCAATTTTTCTCTGGTAATAGAAAAATAAATTCCCGTGAATATTACTTTTGATCAAGGTAACTGAAAGCAGATGGAGGAATACGAAGTTTATCCAAGAAGTTAGTCGTCAGACCAGCAGAGATGAAAGTTGGTCAGTCTAAGACAAATATTAGTGTGGCGTGTGGTCATTTCAAGCATCTCTGGAGGAGGAATGCCAATGAGATGCTTAGGTGTGGGAAGACAAGATAACCGCCCCCCGCCCACCAAAACTCACAAAGAAAATAAGCTGCTTATCAGGTACGGTGAGCCTGAGATATATGGTCAGCCTTATTAGCATATCTTAATTAGGAATTGGACCATCATGGACAGAATCCACTGTAACTTACACAAGTTGGGAGACAAATAAGTCATTGAAATTCCAAATACACATCTTCTCTCCTACCTATTCCTCGAAACATTTTGTTCTCTTTCTTTTCCTGTTTTTCTTCCTTATTCATGCTTCTTTCTTCCTTCCTGTTTGCTGTCCTAATCCTTTCCTCTCCACCATTGCTTCAGAGAGATATGTCCACAGTTATCGAGCTGTTCCCCCATTTCTACTGCTTCTCTGCTTCGCATTGCTCTTCTCTTCTCTCTACCCCCATGATTGTATTCTAAATTCATCTCTTTCACTGTTTCCCTCTTTGTTTCCTTCCCTTCTTCCTCTTTTCCTTTCTACCACTCTGTCACTCATTTGCACAAGCTTAATTACACATAAAAATTAATTTATAATAGAGAATTCCTGTACGGGTTATGAATTCTATTTGTGCAGTTTATGCCCAGGACTCAGGATTGCCTGAGATTGGGTGCATCTTGCACGCTGCTGCTGTAGCTGCAGGTGTTTCTGAGACCTCTCTCCTTCACACCCCTAGAGAAATAACACTATCCATTATCACCTCAGAACAGGGACAGGAGGGACACTCCACTAAATACACATTTGGCCAGGACTCTGTCTGTTTTATGGAAGACACTGCATACTCCAAGAACCCGCAACATCAGCCCTAGTGCCCATAGCCTCATCTGCTAGATGTATTTCCATTGCTGTGCAGCTGCTTAGCTCCGACTCTGGCTGACAACCCTTCCCGCAAACATGAAGGAGGATCATGCAAGGTGTTAAACTGGGCTCCTAGATAGCTGAGGAATGGGTGCAGCAACTTCTCCAGACCTGGGACAGTGGTATGCTTGCCAGAGAACTGAGCACAGAACAGGACAACTAAGCATCATAGCATTGGCTGTTTATGCCACAGACTTGGTTTGTTGTGAGAGGAATGCTGTGAATTATGAAGTATTTATTTCCCAAGGTGTATACACACTGCTGTCAGTAGAGGCTACCATGGTCTACAATGCAAAGCCTTGCAGAGGGGCTTGTATTTGCCAATGTATTAGCCATCCACTGTCTTCCAGGTAGTGTTGAAGATTGATGGAATAATGCTTCTCCAGTTTCACAAAAGCATTCAAGAGGTGACCAAGGATGGGGCTCGGGGAGTACTTTCTCCTCACGCAAAGGCTTGCTGATGCCAAGTTCTAGCTTGTGTCCTCAAGCAACCCCCAAGCCCAGCCGAAGGATGAGTTTCAAAGTCTCTGACAAATCAATGCCAAAAGAAACGATGTCCTGGACAGTCAAGGAGAAACCACACTTAATCAGTCTTCAAAGTACCTCGTACCCATCATTGATCTTGGGTTACTCAGAAACCTCAAAGAATATGAAAACCTGCTGTAAATCTACCTGATTCCAATTGCTGTGGAAGCTACATGCAGTCCTTTTGTCATTCTGTTGCTCTAAGCTAGGCAAAGCCAAGTCATGGTCAGGGCCCTGTGTGACCCTAGAGAGCTACTTACACAGCCCAGCAAAATCCTAAGCTTTTACATGATCGTATGAGTTTTAGCAACATTTTTCATGACTTGCCTCCAGGCTGCTGAAGCTGGGACTGCATAGGCGACAATAGGTTACGGTGCAGGGAAAAATACAGGGCAGTGCTAGCTCTGCTTCCTGTGGCTCCATGCAGCCAGCCCAGTTGACACCTACCTGCGCCAGACTTTACATGTGTTTGTGCAACTTGATGAATAACATGCAGTCATTAGCTGATAGGTGGATAGATATACAGACAGACAGACAGACAAACAGGGTCACTTTGTGTAGTCCAATCTGGCCTTGAACTCACAACCATCCTCCTGCCTCAGCCTCCTTAGTACTGAGATTACAGGCATGCACCATTATGCCTGACAAAACAATAATGTTTCTGCCTACTGGCAGATGTGTGTACGCCTAAAAAAAAACTAAAAAAAAAAAACCCAGTTTTTATTGTTGTTAAGAAGATATGTGGGCCAGTAAGATAGCTCAGTGGACTAAGCACCTGAGCTTCGCAAGCACAGAGACCCAGATTCAATCTCCTGCACCACATACCATGCCAGTCCCCCCACCCAGGGAACACTGCTGGCCACTGATGCCAGGCGTAGTGATGCCCACCTGTAATCCCAGCACTGAGAAGGCTGAAAAAAGGAGGATCGCTATGACTCCAAGCTGTGTAGTGAGGCCCTGCACCAAACACATAAAAAGAAAGGAAGACATATAATTTTCCTTATTTAATTGTTAAATTGGGGTTTGCCTTAAAAAAATAATCAGTTAAAATAGTTTGTTAGCAATGGTGATACAGGAAGTAGAGAAGCGTATCACATAACTTTTTGGTCATATTGTCATACTCACATATACAATATGGCAATAATAGAAATGGCATAATAAAAAGGAAGATTTGGTATTTATATACACTAACTGTCATATCTTTTATTTATAAAAGGTTGGACACAACAAAGGGATCGTGAAGAGGCATAAAGCAAAATGACTAGAGGGAAAAGTGGATTTATGTATCTCATTACTGAATCTTCCTGACTGCACTGTAGCCATCAGGTATTACTGAGTCCTTGCCTCAGAATTCACTGAGAGGTTGAGTCACTGTATCAGTCCCATGCATTTCAGCTACTTGTAATACACAGCCCCCATGGGAAACAAACCAAGGAAATATAAAACTTGGCTAGGACCTAGGGAGATGGCTCAGTGGCCTAAGTGCCTGCCTGGCAAGCAGGAGGACCTGAGTTCAATCCCTGGTACCATATGCCATGCATGCCCAGGAACCCTGGATGTGCCAGGCCAGCCATCGAAACTGGACGTGGTGGTGCATGCCTGTAATCTCAGCACTTGTGAGGCCGAGAGAAGAGGATCACTGAGTCTAAGCTGCACAGTGAGGCCCTGTACCAAATAAATAATCAATTAATTTTAAAATATAAAAGAATTGGCTAAATTTTGGGAAAGAAATAGAGTTGCAGGAATATAATCTCTTACACATATATTAATTAATATTCTAATACCATCAACTTTGCCTATAATATTGGCATACCAGAGCGCAAAAGTTATCACCCCAATACCGTCCATCACCATCCCTGTCTTGATAAGGAGAAGTAATCACGTTCATTATTTCTCTAAGAAGCTAAATAAAGTCACGGAACTTCTACTTCCACTTTATTTTTTTTATTTTATTTTTATGTACAAGGTCTCACTACACAGCTTGGACTCCTAGTGATCCTCCTATTTTCAGCCTCCTTAGAGCTGGGATTATAAGCGTGTGACACCAGGCCCAGACTTCTACCTCCACTGTAGAGTAATTTTGCCTCCCAGATTCCCAAGGGTGATTCCAGTTCAAGGATTCTGTGCCAGCACTTCTGTGTGTGGTTTCTTATTTCTCAGACCAGCCTGAAAAATCTAGCTTCCAGCAGGGCCTTTACACCTCTCTAACCTGTACCATACCACACACCAATCACCCATCCTATAAACAGGTAAGCAGGGAAGAAGCCTGGTAGGGAAGGGGGTGCTAGCAGGTTTGGTGAGGATGGGTCGGTTTGTGATGGATGGTCTTCACATCCTGAATGCCAACACATGACCAGCGAAGACAGGAGGGGAACAGAGGACTGAGGGATCTGGAATGTCAGGCTGAGGAGTTGGGGCTTCATCCTTCCTATCGTGGAATGTTTTTGAGCAGGGAAGTGGACTGAGAAAACACAAACTTCAGAAAAGAATGACTTTCTTATTGAGGCAGGAAAATATAAGGAGAAATCAATTATAGGTTGATTTTTCAGTCAAAAGGGGCCAGTGATCCAGAGATGGCAGGGCCCTGAAAACTGGACACAGATATCATGGCAGAGTACCGATTTCAGGACCAGATGGATGTAGAGACCATAATTTCCGTGGTTTAGACTGTTCTGAGCTTGAGACAGGTGTCTCTCCTCTTGAACCAACTTGAAAATGAGCCATCCATAGGTCTCTGCTTCGGTAACATCCCAGCTCCTCAATGGGTCATATCTAAGGTGGCCACCAGGGGGCAGAGGTAACCCAGCAATTACAGTGGAAATCAGGAAAGAAGCCAATATTGAAAGCGAAGATGCAAATAGAGCGGAACACAGGTTGAATGAGGGACCATCGGGTTGTCTAGAGATCTCTTCCGGAATTCTCACAGCTTTAGGAAATGAGATGAGTGTGCAAATTCAGCGACAAAACAAAAATCAGTTACTGAGTTCCTAATAGACTGCATACCACACACTTGCTTACTTTATTTCTAATCTACATATGAATTGTACATAATAGCAAACACATATGATAATTTTATAGCAAATAAGACCAGCTCTGAGGATTTCATGCACTGAAGCATTTGTTTATTAAGCACCTACTTACTGTATGGCAAGCACTCTCCAAAGCCCTTGGGATACAGCGTATGGACACAAGCGGCCTCGAGGAATAGAGGAGTCAGAGACGAGAGTTCAGACCAGTGCCTAACCTCTGAGGGCCCAGGACAAGAGTGGAAAGGGAGGTGCCAGATGAAGTGGGCAAGGCCTTCGCCTTTTGTATCTACAGTTCCAGGAGATGCCCTGGAAGAGACGCACTGAAAGTCATGTCGCTACGGTCTAGCTAGCTCCCCAGGAAGAACTGTGAAGGGTGTGGTTGGAGAAAGCTTGGCTCAATACACTACACCAGGAGACTAAGAGTCAAGCTTCATCTGTGGAAGAAAAACTTGGTGGGAAAGTGCGTGACTTACCCGTCATCATGTGACATAAAACGCCAATGTGTACTTACAAGGACTCATAGAGTCTGTGAGCCAGAGGTCCGGAAGTGCTTGGATGGGTGTTTCCTACTCTGGTCTCTCAGGAGGTCCCAGTTTAGGTCCTAAATAGGGCTGTTGTCACCTGTAGGCTAAAGGAGCTGCTTCTAGAATGGCTTCCTCACAGGCTCACAGGGCTGGCATGCTGGTGCTGACCATGACGGGAACCTCAGCCATGTCTGAGGGTCTTACACTGTGGCAGCTGACTTTCTCCAGAGCAGCGGGCCTCTGTATCCTAAAATCACACTTGGACATTGCTGTGACATTCCACTGGTGACCTAGGCCAGCCCTATGGGAACCACACGAGGGCGTGGTCACAGGAATGGATCTCGGAAAGGACTCCCACAGCAGGTGGAAAGGTGTATCAAGCGAGTATAGTCTAACTGCTCTATCTCCTTCCTTCCCTGTTTCTGTAGGAATCCCTTACCTTTGCCCATTCTCAGACTGTACTAGAGAGTTAAATCACTGCCCGAACTCACACCAAGTGGCAGACGTGAGTTACATCACAAGCTGGGAAGATGCAGAATTCAAAGCATGGTTTGTTGGTGAAAGTTCAGGACAGCCAAAAAAAAAAAGTTAAGTGAAATGGACCCCAGGATTCTAGAATCCTAGATAAAGTTTTCCAGTTCACCGTGCCTTAGTTTCCTTACACAGAACTCAGGACAAATGCTGGCACCTACTTAGTAGAGTCATTTAAGGGATCAACTGGATGGGTGGTTATGAAATTTGTAGACTGATGTCTGGCCAAACGAATGACTTTATGAATAAATCAATGCATCAGTCAATACACCAACAAATCAATAGTATGGACAGTGCACCGTAGTTATAGTACCTCTCTGAGTAATCCTCTGATCTGTTTTACATTTTGAAACTTTGGCCACATTGGTTTTTCTGAAAGTCCCCAGAGGAAGGCTCTGTGAGGATTGCTGTAGGCGACAGCCAGTGGTCGTTGCAAGTTATCTGGAACAAACACTGGAATGATCTTTGAGCACGACCCTCTCTTGCCTCCCTTATGAGCCTCCAGAGGAGTTGTCTTTTCCTTTTCGTGCTGCCTGAGCCTTGTGCAACCCTCAACTCACAAGTAAATGCGGGGCACACCCATGTGGTATTAATCATGCTATTCTGGGTGATGATCTCATGGCTTCCAGCATCCCTGAGAAGACTTCTGGAACCTCTTTCCACAGGCAGGGCTGCTCCGTGGAGGGGGCGTGTGGGCTTACTCCACTGTGGCTCCTCCTACCAGGGGGAAAGCTATTTTTGACCTTGGCCAGGGAGATGACCACTACTTATTTCCAATGGCTGGGAGAGAACACGATGACCCTTTGGAGTAGGAAAAAAATATGCACAAAAAAAAAAAAATGCACAGTGAGAAAAATCATGCGCCCTCTTCTGGCTTTTGTTCTTGGCCACCATGGTGGTTGACTTCAACCAGCTCATATTTGGGAGGAGACAGACAGACAGACAGACAGACAGACAGACAGACAGACAGAGAACTGAGAGACTGAGACTGAAATGTGCCATCCATAGAGTAATGAAAGGACTCAAGATCTTTTCTTACCACAGAAAACCTGCCAAGGGGCTAAGATCCTGGGGAATCTGACCCCATAATTAAAGGAGGACAAGATTTAGGTATTCTGTGGCAAAATCACACTTTTACTTAATATCTTTCAAGTGCCATTTTTAAGACTAGCACAGAAATTAGAATGATCTTATGAGCCCTTTCATGGAATTTTTAACTGATCTGTCTGTTTCCTAATTTACTAATAAAAGGGATTAGAACATGACTGCTCCATCCTGTATCTTGTTTTAAAAGTAAAAATGGTTGCCTGTCATAATGAAACTGGAAGAGTAAACTGACGATTTGCATTCTCTTCCTCTCCCCTCCAAAAATCTATTTTTATGAAATGACCTTGATCTACCTCATTTTGTAACTGAGCTCTAGCACCTCGAGAGTACGCTTGCGGGGCACGCGCCAAATAGAGATGTCCTGGCGGCAGAGCTGCGGTGTCCCTGGTGGCTCGCAGCAGGCAGTTTGCCAATTTCCGATTTCCAATCCCCGGTCTCTCCAGGACAGCCTTCTTCGCTGAACCAGTGTGAAACCTGCCAAGAGAACACCAAGTCTTTCTCTGACATCTAGCGTCTGCGTGTGAAATGACAGTCGCGGAGCGGGCGCTCCGGAGGGCTGGGGCGCTGTTCTGCTCCCTTGTTAAAGGGCTTCACCTGCTGCGCCCCGAGGTCGCCTCTTGGCCCAGAATTTCCCCAGGGTCCACCAGAGGAGCAGATGCAACTCCACTGCTGCCCTTAGCCAGAGACAAACGGCAAGAAGAGGCCCCGCAGTGGAGAAAAGGCACCATTATTCTTGCTGTGAAAGAGGCCATACTTATTAGAGACTGGTAGAGGGCCTCAGTGTTTGTTTACCTCTTGATTGAGAAAAAAAAATCAGAAACCATCTTTTCCATCTTGCTAAAACTCATCAGCCCAAGTTCTCTTTCCAATTCCCCTCTCTGCTTTCACGAATGACCTTTTTAATCTTGATTTTTTTTTTTCTAGCATATGAAGTTTACACAGAATGCACAATGTAGGTCAACTGTTGCCAATGTCCAAAAAAAAAAAAAGCAGGATGAGCTTCCAGCTGTTGTTTTCTCAGTACTTTCCAGCACCAGGATACGGTGATGCACTTGGATTTTTGGTGGAGGGCGTTACTGGGCCCCGCCAATGTTTTAGCCCTTTAGATCACTCAGCTTTAGACAGCACTACTAACATGTCTGAGTTGCTGCCTTTCCTCTGAAGAACCACTGGTCTGCACCATTCTGTCAGCAGAGCCCAGCACGGAGGACACTGTACTGCAGGAGAGGTAAAGAAAGGAGGGCAGTCTGGGAAAACAGCCGAGCCAGTGGAGGGGCGAAACGGAGACAGGCGCTTTCCAGCACATCAGAACCGTCCTCGTCAGGGAAGGAGGGGGCCTCCTCCCAGCAGCCCAGTGAAATCATTCCAGAGGTGCTGCAGTTCTCTGATGACCGTGCACCTCCTTGGGTAATTCTGGGTAATTTGTCACTGACCCATAATAGAACAGTCTTCCTCGCCAAGAAATGCCCCTCCATGGTACCCTATGTCCCTGGTATTTCGATGTGAATCTGTCATTTCTTCCCTGGAAGCTGAACTTCCTATACCTTTTGTTCATTTCATTCTTTCAACACACGTTGACTCAGTGACTGGTAAGAACCAGTTGATGGGTTGACATCTTGAAAAAGAGTGAAGGAGAAACAGAACCAGCTTTCAGGGTGCTTTCAATGGAGGGAAGCACACCTGGTGTCTCAAGTGCCTTGGCCTTTACCTTCAATAGCTCTGTCAAACCCTCATTTCTTTGCCCTAAATCTCTGAGGCCTATAATCCTCCATTTCTGTCTCTGTCTCTGTCTCTGTCTCTGTCTCTGCCTCCATCTCTTTATCTCTATCATCTCTATCTCCATCTGTATCTCTATCCCCCCCTCTGGTAGGTGACACCCCAACCCCTTGTTCCCCCTCACATGTCACAGGTGGGTCTGTAAGTCTCCCAACTGAGCTTGTAGTCAAAAGACAGCTGAGGTGGAAGCCAAAAAAAAGCACAGACTCCCCTGTAATCAAGCCCTAGATCAGTGTTAGCAAACCTATGGTACACAGCAGGCAGTGCTGCAGCAGGCTACATGTGTTTTGGAAAGCTCTGAAAGGCTTGCCACCACTGCCCTGGGTGGTTGGCCCTGTGGGAGGTATGCTCTCTCTGCAGTCTTGATGCGCAATGCATTAGTGGAGCTTTCCTAGAAGATACCACATGGACAACTTAGATGAGCAAGAGGCCTATCATATGCATGTGGCCAGCGAGCCAACAGAGGTCACATCCCTTGCAATCTAGTCCTGCTTTCTGACCATCTGCTTGATGAGCGACAACGCAGCAGCCTTCTCAGTGCAAATTTCAGGAAACGACTCCATTCTTCTTTAAAAGGGGCAGGGGTATGAATAAGGAAAAAGTGGAGAAACCAACAGACACTACAGACTAACAAGTGCCATAAAAACAGCAAAAGCATCTCTGAAAACTTTTTGGGTTTTTTTTTTTTTTTTTTTTCTCTTTGTTCAGGGGTGGAATGTCAAGTTAGTCTATGTAAATATCTGATTTAGTTGGGGACCCAGTAAAGTTCTCTTAAAACATAATGAAGATTGTTATGAATCTCACTAAAGACATGACTTTCTGCGTCTTTTGTTTTTGCTTTTTGAATTTGGTGATTCAGGAATATATGTGAGCCAAATGGTGATGAGGTCTCTGTTCTTGCAACTTGGTATTAGGGGACTTTTAAGTTTACTTGCTTCCATTTTGTGATTCAAAGGCTTTGTCCTTCAACAGAATGACCATGATAGTTATTATTAGAAAAGTTAAATATGATAAAAGAAAATTCAGAGACTACCACAGTGAATTAACCATGACCTTTTTAATTAATCTGTCATATATCCTCACATGTTTACAATCCATGTGACAAAGATATGAACTTTGTTCCCCAGGGAGAAGAGGAAGGTATAAACAACAAAAGTTCAGATAGTGAGAGTGAAGAAACAACATCTGTCCCTCTCATCGAAGCCGTCTCATAATTCACTGCAGAGTAGCAACTCGTATTGATTTCTGCCCCTCAGCCTCCCGAGCAGCCATTTATCACTGTTACCTCCCAGAGCCTGTGTGTCAGAAAAGCACCACTCATCAGATTTCCTCATAACAACCTATAAATATGGAGCAACAAAAGGAGCAGAGAGGTCAAGTAGCTTCATTAGAGCATCGTGATGCCTTCCTTGGCCAGTGAGTTCTCAGAATCTCTTAGAGCTCTATTTGCCTTTCCTGAGCTAAATAGTACATTCGAAATAGAAGTTTCTTGGTTAGATCTGGCTCTCTTGAATGTTCACTGCCTTCATTGTTTGGCATTCTAGGAATCGCCAGGCTGTCTGTGAAGAATTCATCTGAGAAGTCAACTGAACTTTATACATTAAGACAGTAGCTAAAACTAGCTATAGGGGTTCATACCTATAGCTATAGGGGTTCATACTCTACACACTAGCAGGTTGATGCAGTAAAATCACAACATCGAGCCCAGCTTGACCAGTGGCTTAATGATTTGGCAAGATCCTGTGTCAAATAAAAACACATTTTAGTTGTTGAGGATATAGCTCAATGTGAGACCCCAAATTCAATTCCCAGTGCACGCATGCACACACACACACACACACACACACACACACACACACACACACACACCAGTAGCCAACTCTCTGCTTCACTAAAAGCATCACACAGATGTCTTTGTTCTCATCCAGCCTTGTGTTCAGCCAAAAATTAAGTCTGCTTCTCATGAGACTCAGTTGACCAAATGAGTTAGTAGAATCACAAGGCTGAGTTTTAAGAAGTTATCTAATAAAAACCCAAGCTCTTAAGAAGTCAAATATCTAAAGCATGAGTGAAAAGTAAGTTTCTTCTTCAGCAAAAACTTTCCAAGGGCTGGTAGAGGCTGCCTGGGGTTCCATATGGAAGACTTGGATGTTGGCTCCTGAAGGAAACAGTGTTGAGATTAATTAGGGTTGGGTAGGAAAAATTGCATGTGTCCCAAATTTCCTGGGCCAAGCATGTTCTCAGCTTTTAGATTCACTCCACAAGTCTTCTCCATCATCCTTGGCCACACTATATCTTTCATTTAGCCATCCCCCTGTAAAAACCTGTTTAAATCTTAGCCCCACCTTGGTTTTCTCTTGGGGAGACCACAAAGCTTTTTGCCTTTCATCCTGGAAACTGTGTTCCAACCCTTTAGTCATCCTTGCTGCTCGTTTTTAGAGTCACTCAGATTTCCTCACACCTCTTTGAACAGCGGTGAGCAACACTGAGCAGAGTCCTCTCATGCAGACTATAACCTGACTAACTCAGAACATAAAGGGATTATTGCCTCTCATCTTCGTATTTCTTCATACCCTTGGTATCACATGAGCTTCTCTGCAGTACCATTGGACAAATAAATACCTGAGCCCTGTCATCCCAAATCTCTCACTGACAAGAATGATGCTCAGAAGTTCAGCCTCAAAGTGAAACCCCCAAAATGCCCAAAACAATTCTCCATTTGGGAGGAAAGGAAAGTTCAGGCAAAAATAAATTTTTAAAAAAGAACAAAAGACAAGTATTTTTAAAGTAAAAACAGATGTTAAAAAGAGCTGAAAAGGAAAATTTAGTAAAAGGCAACACTTTCTGAAAAGCAAATGTAAGCAGTTTCAAAGTCCAAAGTGTGTCAAAGATCCACACCCTGTCCTCTTGTCACCACCTCTCCATACCTCTTCCCACAGGACTAGGGTTGGAAGCAACATAGACAGAAAATGGGATGCTAATTTGAGGTTGTTAAAATTGACAAGAAGACAACTGATTTCAAACAGATATACAGAAAGTCAGCCTGGAGTGAACTGGCCCAGGATGACAAATGTACAGAGAGGCAGGAAGAGAGGTTCTGGGGATTGAGAAGTACAGGCCAAGGTCAGGGAGTGGAGGGCTGAAATGAACTTGAGCCAAACAACTGATGAGTCTTTGTGTTTACTTCTTGTTTCTCCAAAGGCTCTGACAAATATTAATGACAATGAGAAGCATAGAATTTTAATTACTGTAAAGAAAGAAATTACTAGAATGGGTTATGATAGTCAACTTTAAAGTGCATTCTATGATATGGTTTATGGAAAGAAACCTAGACTTTATGTTTCTGCCAAAATGATTTTAACATTTTTAAAAACAAGATGATTACATGTCAGATTAATTAATGTAATCTATTAAACTCATAAAGCCAGTACTGTAATTCTCAAAATTGACTGTGCAGTGATGATTACCTCAAGGGCATTCATAAAACTATACCAAAATGCTCCAAACAGGTTTAATTTTGTTTTTTTCTTAAAAATTATAAATATATATTTGCTCTATGTTAGCATTTTGTAAGACAGAGAAGGACAACCATGAAATCAAGTAATAAGACTTCAAAAGACCTCAAAGCCTGTACATTATAAAGCTAAGGAGCTAGAATCATTCAAAAGTTCCAAATAAACCAAATTAAGCCACTGATATGCTAAGACAAGTGGGAGAATTAAGATTGATTGGTTAAGAGAGTGAAACAAACAGTCCCAGCTTAACACCCAATTTACTAAGTTATGTAGAAGTCCATGCAGACAGAGTCAGGCTAATATGTTCTCCAAATCTGATGGTCAGTGTGAACAGGGCAGGGGAAAGCCACTCCTTGCCTTTAGCAACCAGGTCTTCTGAGGAGAGCCCTGAGTAAAATTTCCTCTCACTCTATAGGAGAGTCTCCTCTTTCTAAGAAAGTTTTGAGAAACAACAGAGGGTTCTAGACTTTAACTTCTATCCCATTGGAAATAAGCGACTGTTACATTTCCAAGCTAGAGGCCCAAACTCTTTATAGCCTAGACTATCAGAAGAGCGTTTTTACATTTTCCCTGTGGAAAGATACAATCTGAGTTGCAAACAAACAGCTTAGAAAAATAATTTCTCCAAAAAGTCTATTCTTTTTTTTTTTTTTTTTTTTTTTTTCAGTACAGGGGATTGAACTCAGTACCTTGAACTTGCCAGATAAGCACTTATTCTATTGCACTATCTCCCAGAACCTAATTAATCTGTTCTTAAACCAGGAAGAACTCAACCACCTCCCCTTCCTTACCAACCTACCCTGCTCAGTTTCTCTTTTACTATAATAAGGCCCAAATTTTTCCATATGTAGTCATTCTTGAATCAGGGCTCACTTTATAGACTTTTGAAGATCAGGACTGAGTCTGAACCTACCACGTGAAAGTCCACAGTGACACCATGGGATACCCATCCAGCACCCCTGCCCTGGGCAGTGACGGAAGCATCTGTTATTACCACCCTGACAACAGTACAAAGCATGAGTAAGAGAGGCTGTAGATGTAGGTAGGGAGGTAGTTGTGATGTTTCTTAGCGGTGGTTTTTCGGATGAACCTAGAACAGGTCTGTTTAGAAGAAAGACCTGAACCAAAAGAGTGGGATTTGGGGCAAAGACATGTGGGCAAGAACATTCATGTAGATTGGAACTAATCACTCAGAGGGTGCAAGAGGGTCATGAGGAAGGCTGAGGACCTGAAAATCCTTCTTACCCTGCCCCGGGTAGTGATGATACAGCTTCTCTACATCTCCATAAATCCTCCTTCCATTCATGCTAGGAAGGTATGAGACTTAGTCTCAAAGTAGACTTCAAGGTAGAAGGAGACAGGAAAGGTACCAGGTTCTTCCTCTATGCCACCAACGTCTATGGACAGGAGGGAGCTCCCAGTCATTCATGGATACCTGCTGCATGCCCCAGGACTTGGTCCACGTGGCTCCTGCACAATGAGATCAGGTGGGAAATCTCCTTCCCTTGAGCCCCACTTTCCTACCTGCTGTGTGCTCTAGGAGGTGGATTTTCCTCTAGACTGGGGGGAAAAAACAAAAGACTTTAAAATGAGTTACCCTTTGCAAAATTCACACCAAAATTACCAGGAACTGTACTTCTTTTCATCCTGCCTCCCTTCCCTGTTGTCTTTGATTCTGCAGAATTGAGCTCATTTTTAAGAGCAAGCCAACATTTTCTTCCAGGGCATTTTATATGAATTTTTATATATTTTAGCTGTTCCTTAGCAAACATAGGAGAGCGCTCCTTGTTTTGGTCAAGTATGGAGTCCCACTCCACTTCCTATTAGTTTACATGTTTTCTTTCAAGGCCTTTCTGAGGGCTTTTTGGTTTGGGGTTTGTTTGTTTGCTCTTCTGTATCTTAAAGCTACTGGAGTCCTGCAAAGGGACTGTAACAGCTAAACGCAGAGAAGAGACATATGTTTGTCTACCATTTGGCACCTCAGACGTATAAACTTAATAACTAAATAAGGTGTCATGTATCTGTGAGCCCACCCTTAAGTAGCAAAGGAGACTTCAGTGCCTTCTCTATGTTTCTCATCTGGACTCCTTTCCCATGTTTACCTAAACAGTGAAATTTTATCTGACTTTACCTATGGTATGTCATTCAACCAGTGTCTACTAAGATCCTCTATCAACAATAGACAATATTTTGTCCTTTCACAGGCTACCCAAGCTCTTATTGCAAGATAACTCTCATGCCTTACTCTGTCACTAACTAAAGGACCCACATGTCAACTAAAAGATTTTGCTGTTTGAGCTCAGCTGTGTAGTGAGCAAGTGCTTTATCTTTCATAAAAAATGTTCCCCAAATAATGGTTAATTTCATGTGTCAACTTGGCTGGGCCACAGTAACCAGGTATGTAGCCAAACATTACTGTGAATATTTCTGTGGAAGATTTCTGTATGAAATCAACAGTTCAATCAGCAAGGATGGGAAGATAGCACAGCAGTCTAAGTGCTTGCCTGGCAAGTGCAAGGGAGCTGGGGAAGAAGTCTAACCTTCTGTAATGGTGTCCCAGAAATAGTTTAGGAAATCATTTTGGACCTCTGAGAAGGCATCAAGAATCAATGCGATGTGATCAATTGATTGAAAACACGCTAAAGTCTTATTTTTAGGTTCCATTGTGTTACGGCTTATGTCTAGATGTCACCTCAAGCCTCATGCACTCATAGGTAAGGCTTTTGGCTGGATTATGAGTGGAATACTGGATGTGGGTTTATAGCTGGGTGAGATGTTGGGAGATGAAGCTGGGTGGAAGGAAGTGGGTGACTGTGGGCATGGTCACTGTGGCCATGGCCTGGCTCTCTCTCCCTCCCGCCTTCCTTAATCCATCTGTGCTTCCTGCCTGGCATGCCATGAACTATCCCTCCTCTACCATGTCTTTTTGCCGTATTGCCTTGCCCTGAAGTCAGCCAATTATGGACCCTACATAGGCAAAGTAAGCATCTCCTCTCCTGCTTTAACTTGTGGGTGCCAGGTATTTTGTTCCAGCAATGAGAAGGTAACTGAGACATATAGTAAGTTTTTGTGCAGTTTTCTCTGTGCAGATTTTTCAAGACTAGAGGGGGCTAGACAATGACCAGTTCCACATAATAGTTATATTATCATATTGGTGATAAGTACAGAGTCCACCCTGCTTGTCCACTGCTGACTCCAGTCCTTAGGGCTCACAGAAGCAAATAAGTTTGCCTTCCCTCTTAGGGTTCATCCACGGATGCCCCAGTGTACGCAGTGAAGGCTTCAGAAAATATGTGCAATGCATACCTTTGTGAATCGCTTATATACTAAAGACATGTTAGAGGAGATGGATATTTCAAGAAAACTTTATAAGTGTCATTTCTTAATGTCACAAGCTATTCTAATTTAACACCATAACTTCTCTGTAATATATTAGCTTATGAAATTTATTTTCCACCTAAGATTTAATTAAAATATGACCAAGTTGTTTGTACTAATAACATTCAGCTATCTGAGCTAGTGTAAAAATCTTTATGATATTATAAGAAAGCAGCTTAATATCTCAAATAAATGTTGTTTCCCAAATCAAACTGATAGTCAAATTAATGAGGGGTAAATGTCACTATTATACATATTTCCCCTCATTTATTAAAAAGAAAACATTCACACATTGAAGGGAATCAGAATCTGTTTTAATATCCCTAGAGTTATAAACATTTGTATCAAAATATTTACAATTATAGTATATGAAATAATCTATTAATGAAGAAGCCAAATACAGTACTAGAACCCACCAATACAATGCAAATTACATGACACATAAATGTCACAGAAAAAAAGTAAAAGACAAGGGAATACATGGTTCACTCCAGTCATAATTGAACTTTTAACAAAATAAGAGTATCTCTTCAGATATATCTGATAAATATGTATGCTTTTTGTTCATAATACAACCTTCTATAATCATGTGATAATCAAATCATAATTTAAAGGTCCACTACCCCATGGCTTCGTTTCTGGTCAATCTCTCTACTCTTAGTCCAGATAATACAGCCTTCAACATTCCCTTAACCAAAATAAGCATAAAGAAATCTACTTAGTGAAGTCCTTTTACATAAATATCAGCAATTATGGCATAACAACTCCCCAAGAAAGAAAGGTATGGAAGAAATGGATGAGGAGGAAACTAGAGGAAAGAAAGTAGGCAAGATATCTCAGAGTCTTCCTGGGGCAAGTCTTCTACAGGCAGTAAAGTCAATGCCTTCCACAAAGGACCCCTATAGGCAGAATCTGAGATGGCTTAAAATAGCTGCTCTGGGGTGGACAGCTGCCTGCAGAACAAGGAACAGCATGTACTTCTAAGTCCTATAGAGAAAGGCTCCTATGGCTGCAGACAGCTTAAATACAGTCTGACCAGGCACCCCAACCGTTTTTTGGTACTTTTTAAAGAAACAATCTGCCCATCACCTGTATTTTTCTTTATTTCATGGGATCTCCCCTCCCCCTCCCCATAAGCACTGTTTTATTCATGACTGAAATATGGTATGCTTAATACTTCACAATTACATAGCACCTTTCACCCAAGGACCTGTTGATTGGTTTTGGTTTGTGAGTGTATTAGCTTCCTAAATTGTCATTTCCTCACCTCAGAAGAGGATGAGGCCTCTGAGAAGCCACCAATTCAGCCAGTGTCAAAGTGTGAGGGACCAGCCAGCCTAGAAGCCCTAATCTCCAAACTGGATACTTAGATAGAACTTCCTGAATAGTTACAATCCAGAGGAAGAGTAACAGAATCATGTCACAAGGAGCCCTATCCATCCCTCTCCTGTTACTTATAAGAAACGTTGACTGCATTGAGGGAAATTTTTAAAAAGCATGACCCTAATATAGTGCTATGGTGAGAGTGTGCCTTGCTCCTACAGTTTGTGTGCTACTTTGCCACTGAATTGATCATCAGTGGCTGTAGAGAAACTCCAAAAGAGCTGCCTTGGCTGTAAGCTAAGCCTAACAGAGCCCATGAGAAGAAGTCCCTGTGAGGAACAGCTGTGAGGTTTGGTTGGGTTATGCCCTGCACCAGTCCTTCCATAGGGAAAAGTTTCTCTGTCTTGGATTAGGTAACACGCTGGTGGACTTGGCCTTATGAAGTATCTCTCTGCTTCCTCTGTTGTCACAGATGCCACTGAATTCCACAGAGATAAATATCTGCTCCACAGAGGCATAGTGGCTTTCTGGCCACAGCCCTCCTGTACACACTTCAGATGGGAATTTGATGTTACAGCCTTGGGTATGAAGGCAGGGTGGCTTCCAGGCTCAGCACAGTCAGCCCAGAGACAGGATCTGCTCTTGCCAGACCTTGTACCACTATTTGCCGTTTATACTTAGTGCAGTAAGTTTGCACCAAACCTCAGTGCATGACCCAGAATCCACTCTCAGAAATGAAGCTGGTGATGGGACAGGTAACAGGCTCTTACTATGCACATCACCGAGGGCAGCAGAGGCCAAGTCTGGAAGCCGAGGAGGTTCTCTGGCTGCAGCAAGGGAGCATCAAAGCGCAAGCTAATGACTCCCCCAAGGCCACAGCTTTGGCAGTGAGCAAAGAATCTCCCCAGGAATGCTTTGGGTTTGGGCCTCTCCTGCTCTTCTTTCCCCCTCCCCAGACCCCTCCCTTTGCTTGGCTTTTCCTACACAATGACTTCCTCTCCCCTCCCAGATTCGACTGCTTCTTCCTCCCCACCCCCCGGGTATCCCCAAACACTGGTTCAGCCTCATTTCTTCCTCAGGACCAGATAGAGAATGCCAATGATGAAGCTGAAGCAGAAGCAGATCCAGGCCAGGATGAAGCAATAGCCATGGTGGGTGCTGTCGCTGAAGGGTGCATTGTTATTGGCATAGCGATCAGTGTAGATGGATGCTCCAATCAAAATACACAGCCCTGCGGGGAGCAAAGGTGTCACCATGTTATCGTTGTTGTTTTGACATTAATTTCAAGCAAAAGTTTACATCACTTTCAAAAGATCCAGTACCCCTCATCAGCAATGGAAAAGTGAACGCTGGTTGCTTGTCCTAAAATAACTAGGCTGTTTGTTTGCCCCAGGCCAAGTTTAATGGTTATGCTGATAAATTTGAGATGTGTGGGCTCTCACAACTATGCTGACTTGTGTGGCAACAAATGTGAAATAAAGCACAGAATATCATGTTCACCAGCAGCTTTCCTGTCTGGACCCCTGTGTGTCCAGGCAGGCTATTTAGAGACGTAAAGGAACATTCCTCACCCCACCCCAACCATGGGTCCTGGGAGGAATAAAGAAGACCAAGCACTGCAATTAGTGTGTGCACCATGACAGCGCTGGGCTCTTTTAGAGGATCCCCATTTTCCTGTCTTCTGCAAGTGTCTTCTACAGGGTGTGCTCGAACCACATAGCAGAAGCACACGTTTTTAAACAGTGAAGCAAATGAGATTCTTAATCTAAGCAGTGGTCTCAGGTTCTTGAAAAGAGAACAAAACACCAGAGGAGAGATGGTGGAAGGCAGTTTCACAGAGCCAATCTGCTGAAGCAGCCAGGAGTGGGGTACAAAGGTCCACTTAAATCTCCATGGACACAAGCTGGAGTCTTGCCCCTACTCCCAGATACTCACAGCACACCAGCATGGTGGCCCCGGAGAGGAAGAACCGGTTTCCTTTCTCCATGGTGAAGAGCTGGAACACGAAGACCACCAGGGCGATGACGGAGAAGATGATGGAGAGGATCATGAAGGCTTGCACACTCTTAAGGGCATCTGTTAACACAGAGCAGGAGAGTGAGGCCATGGAGCTGATGCTTCCCCAACCCTTCCCCTGCACTGGGGGACAGATGTCCATACAGACCTTCATTTCCATATGACAGACCCAGGCAATCGCCACTGGTGCAGTTTTTCCAAAGACCTACAGATGCATTGAGGGCATCAGAAACCACCCAGACCTGAAACAGGAAAGGAAGAGAAGGTTGATTTCAAATTGGTCCTCTGCTTTCAAAAGAAAATTACAAATCAACTGGCACCTGAGCCATATCTTAATTAAGACACGCCATGTAGCCCTTAGTATGGCCAGTGGTTTATCTATTGGAAATAAGTTCCTATTAAAATCACAAAGAGTCCACAAAAACAAAAGAGAGAAAGCTTAACCCTAAAAATTTCACATAGCTTCTTTGGATTTCACATTCCTCAAGGCTGAAAAAAAAAAAATGTAAAAATGGAAGTAATTCTACCCAAGTGATTTAAAATTTTAGGATTCTAAGAAATAAAAGCCCTACATGAGGGGCCCGGCATGATGGCTCAGTGGTCTAAAGCGCCTGCTTAGGAAAGCTTGAGCGGCTGCAGGGACCGCGGTTCGATCCCTGGCTCCACATGCTGCGCCAGCCCTGCCCTCAGGACAGGCTGAGCCGGCCATAAAAATAAATAACCAAACAAAAGTTCTGAAACAAGAAAGAAAAATAAATAAAATGATTTAAAAAAAAAAAAAAAGCCCTACATGAGTAAATTGGATGTAAAGATGTACAATTCATACATTCTATCAAGACTTACTTTGTTTATGAAAAAAAAGTTAGGAAAATGTCTAAGTGGTAACAACAAAGAAACATGAGGCTCCCTGGGAAAGCAATATGAATCTGGTATTCAATTGGCTGATTCCAGCTACACAGAAGGGTCAAACTTTGACTGTTACTGCGACCAAAGGAATTTCAATGAAATGGTGTAGCAAAAGTTTGATCATGTGGACAGATGAAAATGTAAGAACGACCAAAATGCCTGTCCTTGGGCTCACTATGGCGCCAGCATCCCTTCTCACCCAGCCCAAGAAAAAATAATTAGCCTTCTGGAATAGAAGATAAGCAAAGAATTTTGCCCATACACACGAAACATGCACATCCTAGAAAAGTAGCACTCAGGTCACGTAATCAATCACCTGCTTTCCACTTAATAAAAAGCTACAGGCCCAGCCCTGTAACTGGGGCTGGCAACACAGATACACAGCACATGGGCATTCATCCTTCAAAGCACTCTCAAGTTTGCCAGACTTGCTATTCAGAGAGGCAACCAGGTCGGCACACAGAATGGATAAACTGCCAAAGCTGGAGGAGATGGTGTGGGCTGAGGTTTTGTCTCATCACTATTATGCGTAGATGAACCTTGCTTATAATCATACCCACGAATGTTTGCAAAGCTCTTCTTTTCCAATTTTAAAATACATTTGTCCTTCACCTGAAGCAGGGCCCAGAACTGATTCTGGAGCTTACCTTGGGTTAGTGGTCTTGACTAGTGTTCTTGCGAAGCATGAGAAAAACAAAGTGAGCTCTAAAACAACCACTAGGGGTCAGAGTAGCCCCAGCTTCAGAGAGAGAGAAAGGCCCACTACCTTTGTATAATTTGAGGTCCCCTGGTTTGAGTTCATTCCATGACACCAGATTAATCTCACAGTATGATGCCTGCCCGTGCTACTCTCTGCCCACAACCTGAGTTCATTGGCTTGGCAACCAAAGTCCCTCTAACTCACAGCTACTTACCCTTCTAATGGGGGTTCCCAGAAGGAAGGGAAGGCCTGCTCCACCATCATGGGGGTCCTCATTATATGTCCTTCCCAAGTGCACGCCTTTGCTACACTTCTACCCAAAAGGCATCTCTAAGTTCTTCTGTCACCTATCTTTCACCTGAAGTCACCTTACCCATTGACCAGTCTTCCAAGTGACCATCCATTCTGGCTCTGAGGCAGAGGAAGTCTTCCTCTGTGCTCCTGCCTCCAGGTGCCAAGAGCCCTGGCAGGATCCCTTCCATAGACACGTGCTTTTGTCCTGTGCTTATATAGCTGTTCACTGTCTGAGTGTATTTCTATTGCTTCTCACAGCAAAGCTGCAAGTCCACAACAGGGCAGGCACTGTGCCCTAAGCTTCTTTTTCTAGCATTATAGATTCAAGCAATGTCCCAGTGAATGAATGAACAAGACAACGTGACTCACGTTGGCAATGGTGGAAACAAAGAGCATGATAACAGTGGCGATGTGGATCACGAACAAGCCGGCCAGCAATACCAACATCTTGGCCTTTCTAGTGATGCCTTAATGAAGAGAATTCTGCAAAGGAAAAAACATAAAAGAGACAAAAGGTTACTTTCAGATTCAGTAAGACAATTCAGCTTTCCTACATGTGTGGGCTCTGTGCTAACACAAGCACTCCAGTAGAAATCATCATAATTCCATCACAAATTCCTGCAAAGACCTTGCCAACCTAGTGTCCAATATGCCTAATTGCCATCCATCTCTGTACATATATCTAAGTCTGAACAGAATTCTAGGGGGTTTTTTCTCCCCCTTCTGGTATTTATGCTCATCTTTCTAACATTGCCTTTTTCCAAAATAAAATCTTATGACAACAGTTAATATTCCATTTTGTTAGTTTTTTAAAGGTCAGGAGTAAAACTTTGTTTTTGAAAAGGCCTTTGTAATTTTCAAGTCTCTGTTCAGCAACATATAAATTTCCATTTTCCACTGGGAAGTGTCCACAGTTCCACCAAACTGCCCACCCAGCAATTTTAACAGAAGTAGCACCCTCGTGGAATAGTAGCTGTTTCACAGTGCCCACATACAGAACCAGCTACTAATTTGATCCCGGCTGAGATATAAAGTAGAAGGGATACAACTACTATTATTACAATACTCTTTGGTATTCAATAATTATAACAACCTAATTACAGTTTAATGGCCTGGTCAGCCCCTGATTGAACATCTCAGACTAGTATTGCCGCACCTGAGTTTTTGGCCCTGCGAACACTGCTATCAGTTGGGGAAGAATTCTGTTTCCCACAGCTCAATATGACAGCTCTGGGGCTTTAGAAGGAGGCAGCTTGAGACACCACCAGATGTGTCTTCTGCTTGTGTATGACATTTACATGAATTCCAGGCCTTCAAGATTCAACACAGAAAACAGCAAGATGCATAAATCACAGGGTGAGAGGATTGGGAATTACTCTATGTTAAGAAAGTGCTAGGGTCAGCCAAATAGCTCCACAGATTAAAACACCTGCTAGCAGGTGCAGGGGCCGGGAGTTCAGTCCCTGGGTCTGCTGTGCCAGTCCAACCCTGGGGTGCGCTGAGACAGGCATGGTGGCACTCGCCTGTAATTCCAGCTCTTGGGAGGCTGTAAACAGGCAGATCACTACGAGCCTGATCTAGTAGCAAGACCCTGAACAACTTATAGTCCCTTCCCTAAAATACAAATAAAAAAATAAAAAAGAAAGGAAGAAAGAAGGGAGGAAAAAAGGGAGGGAGGAAGGGAGGGAGGGAGGGACGGAGGGAGAGAGGGAGGGAGGGAAGGAAGGAAGAAAGAAAGAAAGAAAGAAAAGAATGGAGCCCACACTGATCATAAAATCTAGAACATGAAGAAAGTGAGGGTGCATGGGGAGAGGTGATTCTGGTTCATGCCCGTTGCAGGAGTGCTTTGTCATGCCCAGGACAGTTACATATAAGCCAGGCTCAGGGACTCAGGGAAAGGACAGGGCTGGAGGCTCCGCACAGCCTAGGCAGGGAGAGAAAACAGGGCGGAGGCTCCCTTCTGCCCAGGAGGAAATGGCCCGCAGAGCTGACAACTGCCCACTTCTCTCTCCCTCCACCTAATGTAATTGGCACTTTGGTGTGCTTGAATCACTTCAATGCCACAGCAGCTATTTATTAGATGACAATGATGCTATCATCATCTGAGACTTCAAGTGTCCTTTATCTCCTCACTCACTTTCTTCACGAGGCACTCAAACTCCAGCAGGATTGACCATGCATCAGGGTGCCTTGCCCTCTGCAGGTGTGGAACGAACGGGGGCAGATGCTAGCAGAGCCCCTCCAGCAGCCCCTTCCCTGTCTGGGCTCTCTCCTCCAACCCTGGCTGTTTCTTTTCATGTGGATAGCAAGAAGGATGAAGTTTGTGTTACAGCCTCAAGAGAGAGGGCTTAGCATTTTCATGCCTGCACGGATAATGTCTCCACACATTCAAACTCCTTTGTTGCCTTACTCGGGCTCTGGAGCACCTCCACAATTTCCTGCCTGTCTTTCTCTAATGTGCAGTGAGAAGAGGTTTTGACGAGGTTAAGTAGGATCCTGTAGCTGCTGTTCTGCCTCAGTGTCCTCGTACGTAACAAAGTGGAAAGTGGAAGCCACGATGTAAATGGCAGCAGGAAGTCTGAGGGCTGAACTGGGCTGCACACATTGAACACCTGGCACAGGAGCTGGTAATTACACTGGGCTTGCTTGGGCTGCGTTCATTATTATTAATATTCATCTATGGAGCCCGCAGGCTGCTGCCAACCCAACCCAGGTGCTTAATCGCCAGGCTGTCCCACGTTCAATGTGAAGAATAAGATATCTGCTATCTTATTCATGAGGCAACATGTATAAAAATCACTTTGTTTCCCCTAGGAGCTGTCCTTTTCTCTAATCTTAACCCCATGAGTGGGGAGATTGCTAAGAGCACACCCTCAGGAGTAGCCAGGACAAAGTTGGAGAAATGCTCCTCATTACGTTCTCTTGATAGCCCCAAGACTCATACCTTGACCCACACATCTCCCCTTCTAGGCAAAGGAATAGATTGGCATCTGGAAAACACGGTTCACATCAAATCACGAGTACCCATGGGCTCTTTAAATGATTCTCATATTCCTTTTGCTTCTAATTTACGAGTATCTTCCTCCTAATGGTGAGCAAGGTGGAGGGTGTGGAAATGGAGCATGATGTATCAAGGCACCAAATGAGCTCACTTCAATGAGTTGCAGAAAATAAGGTCACAAGGTGGGTTTCTCCCTATGGATCATAGTTGGGGTTCAGCAGCACTTTCTCCTTGGGCTGCTCTGGGACCCTCTCCAGTCCAGTCTGACTTTCTTTTACCTGCACTCAAAGTTTCTATGAGAAGACCCCATCCACAGCACCACCACCTTGGCAGGCCCGCTGCATCCAGGGCTTGTGAGATCCCAGCCATGGCTGATCTAAGCCACAGCCTCTCTGGATCCTCATTCCCCTTGTCGCTGGAAGGGTAGGTGGAAGAATCTAGCCAAGACTCTTTCTTTGGATTGTGCTGTGTCTTTCCACCATAGAGAGGATCACAGTGTCTTAAATTAGCAAGTGTTTTCATTGTGCAAACTGTACAGTTCTGCCTGCCTTTGGCTGCTGTTAAGACAAAAAGAAATGGAGGCTGTATAGCTGGAGCGGTTGCATAATACATATGACTTCATCTTTTTGCTGCCCTAAATTTGTCGGGTTGCATCAATATCATCCATTGGCAGCTTAGAGGGGTGCGCATTATTTTTTTAATGGTCCTCTCCCAAAATATTTGGAAACAGAATGAATGGGCTTCTTGAATCTCTATGCTGGGTCATCCCAGTTGCCACGGTAGGGATCCCAGTAGAAGAAACCTCAGTCTGGGTGGGGGCAACACTTGAGGTCTTTAGTGAAAACCATTAATGATACCTAATGTGTGGACATCTAGAAATCTACCAAATAGTAGAGTAGGACAGCAGACAATCCTAGGCTCTTGAAACTTTTACCCATCCCTTGCCTGCATCATAGTTTGTAGAAAAGTCTCATTTGCAACCCCACAATGTATATCTTGCTTTTGCACAAAGGTGTTAAACACATTTCTTTCTTTCTTTTTTTTATTTTTATTTATTTTTTTTTCTTGTTTCAGAACTTTGGTTTGTTTGTTTATCTATTTTTATGGCTGGCTCAGCCTGCCTTCACGGCAGGGCTGGTGCAGCATGTGGTGCCAGGGATCGAACCGCTGTCCCTGCAGCCACCCAAGCTTTCCTAAGCAGGTGCTTTAGACCACTGAGCCATCCTGTCAGACCCCCTAAACACATTTCTGATAGGTGTTTTTTGGGTGAATGGTGCAGCAGGCAGAAGAGAAAAGGGAAAAGGGTTTTATTTTCTTGAGGACACGAAGAGAATTGGGGAAGGTCAGGGAATTCTCTTGACCGGACAGAGGGAGGCTGAGGTTGCCAGGGGAGGGATTTGAAGGGAATATTTAGATGTATCTGAGATACTGATTGGGGGTCTTCCCTGAGGTGGTTGGAAGGTTGAAAGTAAATTATGTCTTTGGCTGAATTGGAAAAGAAGGGAACTCTCTTTTGTTTTAAGGGCCTGTTAGATAACCACCGTAATGACTTTATCAATTCATATTAGGGCCCGAACCTATCATTTTCCGGGCATTTAGACCATTAGAAAGAATGGCTGTTACAACTTTCTTTCTCAGCAGCATATTTGCTAAAACAATAATAGACTCCACCCTCCGGGCACTCTAAAATGCTGTGCGTGGCACACCCCTTGTCATAGCTGAGCAGTGAAACCAGGAAGCATTGAATAACAGGATGCAGCGGCGATCACCTGCTTCCTGCAGAGTCCTCAGTACCAACAGTCCCACATGTGTCACTGGTTGTTGGGGCCTCCGTTCACAGTAACTTTCCTTGCTGGGCTTCTCCTTCCCAGCTTGGGTCACCAGAGCTGGTAGGACATCACTGGCCTGTCTGCCTGGGATACCAGAGACACGATTCCAGAAGCTCCTCCTACCACCATGAGTGAAGCAGGAGTCTCCCCGACCCTGTGTGGTGAGGGGCTGGGTACAGCACTGAGAAAGCTACAGGAAGCAAGAAGGTTGGCTCTAGAAAGCAGTGGCCATCTGCAGGGATGATAACTGAAGCCACACACAGAACTCTGCTGGCCTTTGCTTTCCTTCTTCTACCCCAAAGAACAGGCCTGCTGTTCCCTTTCCACACTGCTCTTTCATTTCTGATCAGGGTTTCTCCTTTTCTTCTCCCATGCCAAGCTCACGTGACAGCAGCAGGCCCTTTAAGATCTCTAATGCAAGGCTCACAACTATCATCCATTCTGTGGTTGGCTTAAAATCTTGGCTGATGGGAAGTATAGCACAGTTAGCAAACACAACCATGAGGATGTACAATTCTGGCAATGGGAATTAGTTATAAATAACTAATATGGGGAGGGGAGGAGAGAATGAGTTAGCTCTTCTCCCTAGTTGTCTTTTTTTTTTTAATATTATGGCCAGCTCAGCCTGCCCTGTTGGTGGGGCTGACATGGCATGTGGTGCCGGGGATCAAACCACAGTCCCTGCAGTTGCCTAAGTTTTCCTAAGCAGGCACTTTAGATAGCTGAGCCATCTTGCTGGCCCACCCTAGTTGTCCTGATCCACTTAAATCTTTCCTGGGTTCTTGCCTCACTCAGACGCCTCCTCCTTACCAAAAAGTGAAAAGGAAAAAAAAAAAAAAAAAAAAAAATCCCCTCACTTTTTTTCTTTTTATTTTTTTTTTTTTTTTTTTTTTTTTTTTTTTTTCAGGTAACCTAACATTAGTAAGGTGCTAGAGAGAAATTAATCAGGGCCACTTGAGGCTTTCTTTTTTCTGATGGACCACTGGTTCTGCAGAAGCTTTGAGAAACTGCCTACCAAGGAACAAAAGGGAAGTAAAAATGTGCATTGTGGTTTGGATGAGCAATTACTAAGCTAGCGACCAAGTAAGTCCTTCCTGTCCTGTGTTAGGGGAGGCTGGGGAAAGGAGGAATTTCTCTGAGGATGACTGAAGCTGCTGTAACTGGGAGCTATCACAGAGAAGAGAGAAACCCAAACCTCACTTCTCCAGCAAAGGAAGGAAGTAGTAGAAGTTCTGAGACCTGGGTCTCTGGAGAATTAGCCTAAGACTGGGGAGTAAAGAGCTCCCTGACGGGAATTATGTGAACAGCAGGGGGAATCCCAGGGCACTCAAATTTCCATGATTCACTCCTGAGTGGGTGAGAGACTCCCAGATGAAAGGAGTTCTCCACAGGGTGACAAGATGGCGCAAGAGGATTCCTGAGGCGTGAGGAATGGCTGCACAGCTGAAACTGCTTCACACATTTCTCTAAGGTAGCCTGGGCTTCAAGCAGAAGACAGCAATCATGCCCCTACCACATTTCCTCTTCCTCTCCTTTTACTGCAGTTTTACTCCCCAAACCTCTCAGTTAGATAGTGAGTCTATGCCTCCATTACTTGCCTGGCATTTATTTCTTATTCTCCACTCCGTTGCCAGGTCAGGGCGGGTCCTAGCTTGCACCTTGGCACCCCCCTGTGATCCTCTTTCTGAATTCCCCTATCCAGCCACACTCTATATTGTGTTATCTGAACAAGTTGCTCTTGGGCTCAAAAACTCCCCAACACCCTCACTACTACCAGCACCATTCACCAGGGAAATGGCTCTAAATACTCCAGGGTAGCCCTGGAATCCCAGGAATCTGGTTTACATCTAGATTAAATCTTTTGTTTTATGTCTTTCTTTCAGTAACTACCTAAGAAGCCTTTACTGATAGATAGATAGATAGGTCCAAAGTAGTCTTTTTCTCTCTGTCATCCTATATCCCTTACAGAGCACCTTATTACAGTCACTGATGTCAGGTTGCCTGGAGGTGGGGTTATTTATGGATGTGCTTGCCTCCCGCACCCTGAAGATTCTAAGTCCTGAAGGGAGAGTCTTACCCATGACAGGCACCAAATCAATATTACTCAATGAGAAAACAAATGAGTTAAGAAGGCAGTATTTTCTTCTATATGGAAAATTATTATCCTAATGACTGACGGCTTCATAATGAACACAAAATTTAAGAGGGACTATATCTTCCCTTTTTATCATATATTTGCTATAGTCCATTATTATTTATTAAAATTATTTATTACTTTACTGACTACTGTGTATTCAGCATGTTATTATGTGCAGACTTGCTTACTTTTTTACTTTTTTTTCAGTACCGTGAATCAAACTCGGGACCTTGCACTTGCCAGGCAGGCACTTAGGCTACTGAGCTGTCTCCCCAGCCCTTTATTTTCACATAAATACCACTGTCAACTTTGGGGGCACTTTTGGCATTTGAATACACAAGTGCACACATGCAATATGGTTTACATGTGTTCAAGAAGAAATAAAAGAAGCAAAGGGAATATCTTAAATTTCTAAACACTAATGTGTCTGCAGATTGATCTCTAATTCTTTGCATTACAAAATTTCTAGACTGAGGGAAGGCTTTAAAACCCCTTCCTAACACAGGAGACATCTCCACAGACCTGAACCAAAGAATGATCATATCATATTTAAACTCCTCCAGTCATGGAGCGCTTACTACCCACCAAGACCTGCACTAGAAAGGTCTGTCTGACAAGGCATCAGTGTCTGCCCCTTCCACAAACTATCACCCATCTGAAATCTACTTGTGAGGTTTCTGAGCACGCTACTGCTTCCTCTTTCCAATGTGGCTGTCTCTACAGCAGACCTGGACTGTGAGGGAACACTTTGAAAAGAAAACCTCGAGTTAACCCCTAAATCAGCTGACTTCAAGAATAGAGCCCAGTCTTGAGAATACTGCTAGTCCCTCCTCTGTCTTTACACTGACTGATATTTTTCCAAAAATGACTTTCCCATCTCCTACACAACTGCAAACTTTGAAGAAAGCCGTCTTACACAATCTGATCAAAGATCTGGTGCTTCCTCCAAGGCTCAATCAGTCATCTGACCTCCATGAGTCAGTCCTCGGTCCCTGACTCTGCGGCCCTCAGCAGGACAGCGACAGCCACACACAACTCCGCAGCCGTCTCTCCTTCCTGAGGACACATCTACAGCGGCAGGAACGCCTTTCTGGCCTCCACGTCTTGGCTCCATTTTGTGGTTTCTGGCTCGCTCGACATGTTCCTGTCTCACACAGGATCATTTTGGTTGGCAAATTAGTGTCCATGGAACACAAAAGCGGAAAAGGAAGGACGCGCTTTGGGAGCAGCCACGGAGGATGTGTCCGTAGGAGGGCGAGGCTGGGATTAACGGCAGGCAGAGTAGATGAGGCCTGGGATGAGCTTTGCAGGCCATTGTTCCTGTGGCTTTATGCCTTGTGTACTTTTCCACACTCACTATTGTTTTTATGGAGGGGCCGAAGGGGGGGTGCGTTAATTTCTCTGTGGGAAATGTAGCGAAAAAGGATCCTAAAAACCATTTCCGTCCTGTGTCTGGGTAGCTAACACTTGACATGCGGAGGGAAAAAAAAAAGAAAAAAAAATCCTTCCGGTTGCATAGGGCTTGATGTTTTAAGGATGGGGACATTTTCATAACCAAGAGGAAACAGCAGCAAAAGAAACAGGGATCTAAGAGATCCAGGAAAAATAAAGCTGCACTGTCATGGTTGCTATTTGGAAGGAGAGAAGAAAAAGAAAGCGACCAAACAAGTGCCTCTTGGAGAACCAAATCCTCGGGAACATCCTGTCTCTAACTGCTGACGCAGTGGCTCTGAGAGAGGCAGAATACCAAGAGATAAAGAGCACAGGTTCTAGGTTCCAGTCCTGCCTCCACCACTTCTTCACTGTCACCAGGGTTAGCCTGGGGGCTGGAAGGTCCAGGCCGGACACAGAGCAAGAGCAATGTGGTTGTTGGATACGATTCTGCTTGCTTTGTATAAAAGTAGAGGCTTGAGCCAGGGAACAGAGCTTCAAGCTTCTTTGGTAGAATCAGAGGCTCAAGTGATGCTAGGAGCAAACAAGTAGCAGGAGTATTGTTTTTGCAGATGTTCCCGTGGAGAATAACCTCTCTTTCTCTCTCCCCTATTTCCGCTTGTGCTCCTTTGTGTGCTTCGCACATCTGCAAAGGCTGAGGCCAGACGTGGGCCTCAAAGCCCAAGCTCGGTCCAGGCCCCAGACCACAGCTGGTCAAGTGATGGGTTGAATCCCATGGGTGAGGGCGGAAGCTCCAGCTGCCTTCTGCTTCTGACAAAGAAGTATTCTGGCAGCCAGAACATCTCAGGGGAGAGGCTGCCAAGATAATAACTAGGGTCTGGGAAGAAAAATCAAGGTGTGGCCTGGCCCCAGCGGCACTTGGGTGGGTCCTACAGCAGATGGCGGCAACATGCTTCAACCAGCAGAGCTGTCACCTTGGCCAGTAGGGATCTGGGAGGGACCTGCCCCAGCCAAGCTGCCGCAGCACATCAGCTGGACTGCCTGGTTTATTTGTTTTGTTTTGTTGCCTTTTGTTCTTTTTAATTTAGTAACACTTTTTTTCTAGCTTAGAACCACTGATGTTATGCGATGCAATCCCCTCGACCAAGAAGGAAAAGCAGACCTCATAGGTCAAGTGCAACCAGAGCTGCAGCCACCATCTTGCACTTTCTAACCAATGCTTTTCCACTCCAGCATGGTTTTCTCTCCCAGCTTTTGTCTTCAGGCTTAGCAGCTAGGGTTCCATCACCTTCACGTCATTGGAGTCAGCACAGCCCTTCCTGACAGTGCCAATGGGGTCCGTGAAAGGCTTTTCAAGGCCGTTGCTTCTTTGCCATATTGTTACAAAGAGGCACCCTGGAGAACCAGTCCTACCAGACCCCTCCCAGCAAATCCCTGGTATTGGCACCCAATAGCCGAGCCCAGGCCCCACCCTCAGCATAGTTATCTCCTCCCCATCCAATCTTCAGAGCATCTTTCAAGGACTAAAGGAAGCTCTGCGTCTCAGCCTGAGAACTCTCCCACTGAGATCTGTGTACACAGGCCACTTGCCCCAAATCATTGTTTCAGGGCAGCAGACCTCTCTCCAGAGACCCTTCTCCCACATCTTAGGAAAGGGGCTTGAATTATACAAGACAACAGCTCTGATCCAACCTTCTGATGAGACAAGAGACGGTGTTCAAGTGGCACCACGCACGTGTTCACCATGCTTCCACCATCCCCAATCAGATGTGGCCTACGCAACAAAATATGCTTCATAGGAGATAAGGAAGAGAATTTTAATTTAAGTACTGTCCTTGTCTTCTTGAAGTTGGGTGTCCCTAACAAGAGATAGAGGAGTTAGAAAACATCCTCACCACGTACTTCTCCTTGGTAATTGCCTGCTCCCTTTCTTTGTCCACTTAACTTTCTCGTCCTTCTAGGTCTTTCCATCTGCCTCCTCTCCAACACACTCGGTCCTACCCATGTTCCCTCCCTTCCTTCCTCCCAGCTTGCTCTTCCTTGGCCCCTGTCCACACCCATTCAGCCACACCCTCACACTGAGAATAGGGTGGAGCACCTTTCCCAGGACCTGCTCGGTTTCTCTCTGAGCCCAATTTCATTTCTGGTGAATTTCTTGCTATCACCAGTCTTAATGGGCTGAGAAAGCCCACTCTCCCACAAGCTGGCACCTTCATGTGTCATTTATCAGACCTCTGTCTTTCCTTCCAGGAAGGAGATGCTCATCTTGCTGACCTTGGGACTCTGGGGTGATGAAACAAAGGAGGCTTCCTTGATCTTCACAGCAGCAGGCGTCAAGAATACTCAGTAAAATGCCCACGCCAACACAACACATCGCCTCCTTTCACTTTTCTACCAACTTTTGTAGATTAAACTGGCAATTAGAATGAACTCAAAGTATTTCTCAACAAAGGAATAGTAGGATCCCAGAATTTCAATCCCTGAAGGGATCTTGGCTAAGTTCAGTTTGCTCAACCAAGGAGTGACCTGCCCAGAGTCACACAATATAGTCAGGATAAGATCACAGCCCTCTTATCTTCCTAGCTATCTTCTTACATCTACCCCAAAGTTCCTGTCGTGGTACCAACCTGAGCCAAAAGCGTCTACTACTTTAACACCTTTGAAGAATGAGTTTTTCAAAATGACTTAGGAAGTGTAAAACCTGCCACAGTTGCTCAAGGCCAAGAGCATTCACAGCAAAGCAAATTCCCTTTAGTTCCAAATTCACCCTCTCCACATCAGGGAAGAAAATGTTGGCCCCAGTGCTTTGTTGCAACTCCAGATTAAGAAGCAGAAACTACCACAAGTGCTTGTATTTTTTTTTCATCTTCATGCTTCAGTTTCAGTAAAATCTTCTGGTTAAATTGAGAGAAATGGCTTTACTAGTCAGAACACTGGAGATAGATGGATTATAAGATAGTTATCTCTGGGAGGTGTTTGGGGGATTGAGCTGCTGGAAATTCAGGTAAACTCCTAACTGGATCCATATGTGGACTTTTTTCATTACTGAATAGCCAGGACAATACAGAAATTGAGGATCAGCTGGGCAGAACCAAGAAGATTCTCTAGAAGCTATGATCAGAACATTCCAGTTCTAGGATAGTTAAGGATATAAGCCCTTCTCAAGCAATAGATGCCAGATTGCTAGCAATTAAACAAAAACTCCCTTAGATTGGTAGTCTGCTCCTATAGTTACCAAGCTATGTAATAAATGCATAGGTGTAGACCACATGCACTATGGGCCAAATTATGGGACAATCTACAAGGTCAGGTTAGAAGCTTGTGTTTCTGGTTGTGCTCCTTTAACCATGACTTGGTAAGGAGTAACACTGGGTGTGTCCCTCTGCGTGTGTATAGATGAGAGTCCTGAATGTCTCGAGCTTTTCTGGTAGGCAGCGATGCATACACATGTGGCAAAGAAGGTGTCATATTTGTGTGCTTGGAAAATTAAACAGCTCAGATAGGTTCAAATTTTCTGAAGTGTTCTCATTGATGCTCCAGTGGAAGGAAGGAAGGAAAGAAAAGAAGGGAGGGAAGGAACGGAGGAAAGGAAAGAGAATGAGAGAGGGGAGAGAAAGAGGAGACTGCACCTCTTTCTGCTCTATTAATTTAATATTAAAAGATGTCTAGAAGTGAAGGAGCATTGAGTGGAGCAACAACCAAACCAAAACAGATATTTTCTGGATCCCTTCAATGTTATTGAACTTATGGAGGAAATGATCTTACTCAGTTTAGGAAGCTTTGCTGATTAGAGCTGTCCATCAAGGGTGGGGGGAGTGGAGATACCCTCAGATACCAGAAAATTCACTAAGGGGAAGTTTCAAGGAGCTACAATATGACCAACTCGGGGCTGGGGAGATAGCTCAGTGGAATAAGTGCTTGCCTGGCAAGCCTAAGGTCCTGAGTTCAATCCCTGGTACAAAAAACAAAAAACCCATATAACATGACCATCTGTCCCAGATGGTATAATACAACATTGCTGCACACAGTAGGAGAATGAATGAGCTGATCTCGAAAATCCCTCCCAAAATTAGCCTTTGAATGAAATCAAAGACTCAAAGACGTAGTATAACTAATTTGCACTGTGCCCTTTTCTTTCTTTTAATGTATTTGGTACAGGGTCTATAGGGTTACAGGGTCTACAGGGTCTCACTATACACATTGGACTCATAGTGATCCTCCTGTTTTCAGCCTCCAAAGCACTGGGATTACAGTCATGCACCACCATGCTCAGTCTCAGTCACCATCTCAGCATGCCCTGGGGCCAGGGCTGGCTTGGCACCCCAGGATCGAACCCAGGACGCTGTGCTCTGCCTGAGCATGCACTTGAGGCACTTTAGTCCGCTGAGCTATCTGGCCAGCCTGCACCGTGCCCTTTTCTATAGCCACTCATTTAGCATAAACTCCACGAGGCTGTGTAACATCTACCTGAAAAGCAGCTTTGCCTCCTCTGTAAGCTTCCCTAGGTCTCTGATTGTGCTTTCTCTCTCGTCTTCCCCATTAGTCCAGCACTAACCTGAACCCCAAGGGCTCCACATCACTCCCAAGGTGGTCTCCACAAAGCTTGTTCTCCAGGCAAGTAAGTAGCTAGACAGGCTTAATCTGGTCTCCAGAGGGAAGTAGAGAGGGTCATGCAAATCACCCTGAGTCCTTTCTGGATCTGTTGAAGGGGGGGGGTGTCCTTCCTCTCTAGCACCGCCTGGTACTGCTGGGAGGTAGCCAGTTTCTAAGGATGTGGTCTACTCTGGGCTGGTCCCTCAGGGCCATGGGCCAATTCCCAAGACAGCTTTGTACCCCCAAACAATGTAAAATGTAGGGGCCCTCTGAAAAGGCACCAGACCGGATGTCCAGCAGCCTGGACAGCATTCCACCCCCACACCATTAAGCATCTGCATGGACCTGGAGAGCCTCTGAAGGTGGGAGGCCACAGGGGGACAATAAGCTCCTATTTCATTGTGGTTGTTTAAGAATCACAGCTGAAGTCCAGAAAATTCCTGCCAGCTGAGAGATTCTCCCAATACTTAGAGGAAGAGCAGAGAGCAGAAATTGGATCAGAAGATTTTTTTCAAAAAATTGACCTTGAACTCTAGAAGAAAAAAAAAAAAACATCCTGTGTGTTTTCTCACTTATAAAACTACAGTGTAATGTGAACCGCTCCACAAATAATGCAATTCTAGGGTTACACCCTGAGGAATGTGCTCACTGGTTAAAGGTTGCTTATTAGTTTTATTCTGCGCATAACTGAAAGAAAACTTGTAGTATCTATCTTCTTGGGACACCATCACCATGGTCTTAATAATAGCTTTCCTAGCTCACATCCATGTAATCTGGAAATAATAAACACTTGAAGCCCACCTAAGAATTCCTTGCTCCTTGAAAAGTTCCCCTGGCACTTACTTAATCACCCACCCCTCAGGGGCAGATTTACAAGGGGCTTTGCCGGTTCAACCCATGGGTTGATTACATTTAAATTTTCTCTAGATGAGCGAGCTGCATTTCTGAAGGAAAACCCTAGCTAGCTTCATCAGACAAGCTGAGTCGTGTCGTTCTCCTGTCCTGTTTACAGGGGGGAAAAATAACCAGCCTGCGTGTTGCAATGGGCCACACCTCCACAGACGCTCCAGTGAAATGCTAACTTAGTAAAACAAAAACAAACAGAAAAGGCGCCTTTCTTCGTTTCCCTTGGCTAGCTTTCTGCTTAGCATGAGCATTTGCGTTTCTACAACCACGTTTTGGGAAATAATAAAAAGAAAAATGTTCCCAAAATAATCACTGCAGGAAAACTTGACATTCACTTAGAAAGTCTTTTATCATTTCTTAGACAGACTGTCTCTCTACTGGGCCCTGAAAGGCAGCTGCTTCTGGGGTAGAAGTATAGAGCTCTTCAACAGGATTTTAGAGGACCCCACGAAGCCCCTGCCGGCCGGCCCCCTGCTCCTCCAAACCCGGGTCTGCTGGTCCCCTTCACTCCCATAGAAGTGAGACTGGAATTCACTCTGGGCTCCTGACTGTACCCAGTGAGCCCCTCCTGGGTTTTATTTGAAACACCATTTGCATCTCTCTCTTTCCTCAGACAATTTTATTTAAACAAACTAATCTCTTTTCCCATCCTGTGAGGGAAAAAATAAAAATACTCCAATGTAAACAGAAGCGAATGTAAAATTAATAAAACAAAAAGACAAAAATAAACTGAAAACTATACATCTATCCATCATCACACACAAAAAAAGCCAGCATACAACGCAGAAACAAAAAGAGGCTTAAATCCTAAAGCAATTCCAATCAAAATTGAAGAGTTGAAAACAACAGAAAGCGGAGTCAGCGTGTCATTTCGCAGGTATGCAGTTTCTTCCATAAAGCACATTTCCACCCAGGCTTATTCCAAAGTCCCTGCTCCTGCCACACCTTCAGAGCTAGAACGCAACTGCTACAAAAACATAACCATAGCTCAATCCTGCCTGAGAGTTCCCCTCTCTTCAATATTAATATCTGTAAACCTTTAAGCAGGAAAAGGGCTCAGTATTCACTCTTAACTAAAAGTTTTGAGGACTTCAGAGAAGCATAGAAAAGTAGCAAAGTAGCAAAGTAAAACCAAGGTTTAGATGAATTCAGAAGAAGGGGCAGGGTGATGCTCAGCACAGCTTCCCTGGGTGCGAACCGTCTCACCTGGAGGATCCCGAGGAGGCAGACACTCTCAGTGGCCCTAGCAGGCAGCTGCCTGGTCCGCTCTTCTGGAGGTATGTGACCACAGTGAGGGGAGGGACTTGCCTCCTGAGGTTATAAGTTTTCTCCGCTGGTGTGCTGGGGTGTGTGATGGGCGGTTTCTTTTCCCCGTGTTTTAAAGGAGTTTCTATGAATCAGTCTGGCTTTAAAAAAAAAAAAAAAAAAAAGAGTTGTGGGTAAGCTACGCCCTGCTAAGTTGGCAGTCAGTCAAAAGTGGCTGGGAGTGAGCCATCAATTCAGAAAAGCCTGTCCTAGGCTCCCTCTGACTCAGCCGCACAGACCACAGTGGAAAAAGGAGTGACACTACTTCAAATGAGTAATAGGAGGCATACAAATAGATCTGTTTAATAAAGTCCATTCCTCCTCCCCAGAAAGGAGGCTTGGTTACCATGGAGGTGAGCAAAATACAGGTTCCAGCAGGGGAAGGGGAGGGTCAGGGAAAGGGACAATGTCCTATTAATTAAGATCGAGCTAATCATTCAGTGAGATTCCTGTTCTCCCTCCCATCCCCAATGCACTGGCTGCTGTTCATTGTCAGGAACTCGTTTCTGACTTTTCTGCTTGACCTTCATTCAACATCCAGAAGGGTGGCTATGGGATGTGGCCCAGAAAACAGAAGGGGACCCACCTCGAATGTGTGTGACCTGCTTCTGTATGACGGGAACTGATTGCTAGCAGAAAGTCCCTGGATCCAGATTTTGCTCTCTGCAGGCCCCTAGGAACTCTGCACATCCCAGGGAGAAGTCCCCTGGTTAAGGACTTTGCTTTCTGACCTCTGTGTAATAATCATCTGGACCTTGTGCCACAATTGACTTTCTTGCAGGCTTCCTCATCGCAGCCACGGCCCTGTGCCGCTCCTTTCTCTGGAGCTGGGAGGGGCCTGCCAAGACTTCCAGTCCCACACACAGCCTAGGCATTCCACCAGGGAGATGGAGAGCCCGCCTAGGTGGATGGCCGAGGTTCAGCTCTCACTTAAACTCAGTGGCGGGCTGAATGACCTTAGGCAAATCACCTGCCTTCTCTGTGCCTGTTTCCTTGTCTATAACAAGCAGGCACCTCCCTTGAGTTCTAGTGAACACTTCCTGCATGCAGCCTACAGTGATGCATACACTAGGCACTTTATGATGATTAGATGATTATTTTCCAGTAGAAACACAGGCCCAGAGGGAAGCCAGGTTGACTGTCCCAGCAGCACCGTAAGCTAACAGTAGCAGCTTGGATCTACATCTAGCAGCCCCAAGCAGTTCTATTGCTTATGCTCTGCTATATCTGACCAACCTATTTCAATCTGAAGTGTGCTCCTATACTAATTTATTCACTTACCCATAATGCTGCACATCAGCCTTGTCGGGGTCCTGTTCAGAACTGGGTCACAACCGGGAACAAGGTTCCCAACCTCTTGGAATTTCAGTTCTGTAAAAGGATAGAGAATGGACTAGTGGCAATTGAACAGAACAGTGATAAATTTAAGTGATAAAATTATATTATATTTTGTTGCTTCTCATATTTCTGTATTTTTTCATATATTCTCCAATGAACTTAGATTGCTTTGGTTTTAAGGAAATTTAAGGAAAAAAAACTCAAAAAGAAAGGTATTTTCTAAAATGAATGAGGGAGAAACAGCACAGAGAGAGAGAGAGAGAGAGAGAGAGAGAGAGAGAGAGAGAGAGACTGCTTCTCCACAATTTCCTGGGAACTGAATTCTACCCTTATGAAAATAACCAAGTCTAGATTTTTTCATTAAAAAGTGATGATGTGACAAAAATTGCATCAGTTTCTCAGCATTTCCTCATGCCCCCTCCCCCATCACTCATTTGAAGACAAAAGCCTGGGAGATGCCACTCCCAGCGGGCTGGTCTGAGATCCAAGGACCCTGCCCTCAGAGAGAGAGGGTGCCTCTGGGTGAGGCCCAGTCCTCCCGGGCCGTGGGGACCTGCACCTTCTCCTTCCTAAGTCTGCCTCCTCGAGCTTCTCTGACATTTGGAGTACAATTGTCCTTTGAGGCCTTATGCCAGTTGCATTTTTTAAAAACAGAAACACCGGGAATATTAGAGGACACAGTTCTCCGGCCTCACCTACTGAATCTCTGGGTCCCTCTGTGGGCTAGCAATGGGAGAAAGCAGAAATTTGTCTTCAAGTACTGGAGCAGAAGAACCCCTGGTCCTTCCGGATTTCTGCCGTGGATTTAAGGAGGGGACAGAGAGCGGTGCTCGGAAAGCAGCACCCAGAAAGCCCAAGTTCTATGTTTTCCTTTCCTAACTCCAGGCTGGGGCAGGAGCCAGTGATCCGCTCCCCCCCCCCCCCCCCCACATTTCAGCCATAAAATGCATAGATATCACAACCTTGCAAAGGGCCTCATGAATCACATCTTCCCACATATTTTGGAGGTGTTTAGGTTTGGAGAGAACACTCTTGAGCTCTTACACGCACACGCGTGCACGCACACACACATACACCACATAGAATCAAATAGTGTAAACATTTTTAAAGATACATGCTCTTCAGGAAGTTGTAAGTCTCATAATTGATCCTTGCAGTGTCACTGAGCTCATTTTATAAAACAGTTATCAAGTCTGGGAAGGAAATCAGATCTGTTCTGGCCAAAGTCCCCTTTTATTGTGTCTCTGAATGTGATTAAAACATGATCACCTGACGCTTCCGTGGCTGTGAGCGGAGGATTGCAAGACCTTGGACGGTAAAGGGTTGAAGGGTCTGCAACACGCTGGCCTGAGAAACGCAGCTCTCTCTGGCATCCCCTCTGGTCTTTCAAACAGCTTGGAGAAACTTGCGCTCCTATACTGCTCCCATTTTCCCCATTTGGAAGGTGGAGACACGTTCATTTTCCACATGGGCCAAGTTTCACTAGAGCTCAGGAAAGCCATCGGTTCTTGGGGAGGAACGTCTCCTCGTCCCCAGGTTTACGCATGCGCGGGAAAATGCCCCACCCCCACCCCTTTGGATCATGAAGAATCCACTTTGGGCCTGGAGCCATTTGGGGCAGATTCAAGCCTGAACTGGCATAAACACTTTTAATGAATGTATGAAACCAGAACTTTTAATGACTGATTTAAGAAGTCTCCAAAGGTAGGTCTGGCCCTGGCAGCCCACAGAAAAGAAAACTAATAATAGCTTGAACTTGTTCGTGCTTAAACTCAGCCAAAAAGAATCCCAATCTTTGCAGCACGTTCCCTCAGGCTACTATATGTGCAGGGGACGTTGGTGCTAATGCTTGCACACACTGAAAGGTAAACAGATTGAAAAAAAAAAAAAAAAAAGTTACAGTTTCTTCCAAAGTCAAATGAATGCTCTTTCCTCACAGCACCTCTGAAATTTGAGAATTAAGCTAGAAATTCTCTGTTCCTCTCTGCCCTTTCCTTCCTTTCTCTTCGTCTTTCCACTGTTTTTCTCATGGGACGCTTTCTTCCTGCTTTTCTTATTCTTTTTTTTTTTTTTTTTTTTTTTTTTTTTTTTTTTTTTTTTTTTTTTTTTTTTTTTTTGAGTATCTCTCAGCAACCGTAACTTTAATATGGCTTTGCAAATGCACAGTCTCTGAACTGCCCATGCCCCCTCTGCCTTGTCTCCTAGCCCGTCTGCAGTGAAACTGCCCTGGAAAGATAATACTGATGAAATTCCGAGAGCATTCCAAAACACGGGCTTCTAGCCTGACCCTGAGCAGGCAGGAGAATCTCACTAACCAAGTAGCACGCATGGCCACGGAAAAGAAGTAACCATGTCGACAACGACATCCGAACTGAGCAGAGAAAAAGCCAACCCTGCCATGCCAGTCACCAGATGGAGATTAATTGCTGTGATAGATTTCTTCGGCAACTGGGGACACAGATGGGTGATTGAAGTGGCGGAAAGAAGAGACCACCTGAACCCAGGCCGCAAGGAATATAGCTTCACAGTCAAAAAGAGCAATAAACATGTAAATAAAAAGTACTTTTGGCGGGCAAGCCAGATAGCTCGGCAGAGTGAAGCGCCTGCTTAAGCCGATGCAGGGGCCGGGATTCATTCCCGGTGTGCCATGCGGTCCCACCCTCCCAAGGCGCCCTGAGATGGAGATTGAGCCTGAGGGCAGTGCACATACCTATAATCCCAGCACTCGGGAGGCTGAAAACAGGCAGATCACTACGAGTCTAATCTAGTAGTGAAACCCTGTACTAAATACATAAAAGAGAAAGGGGGGGAGGGAGAGAGAGAGAGAGAGAGAGAGAGAGAGAGAGAGGTGTCCGGTGTCCTCTTACTGTTTGATTTCTTATTACAGGAAATGCCACTAGGGAATTAAATCAATCTAAGTGCTTATCAGTGGATTTTCAAAATACAGCATGCATTCCACATCCATATGCACAATGGAATACTATTCAGGTAATATTTTGTTGTTGTGGTTCAGGGCCTCTCTATGCAGCTCTGACTCATAGTGATCCTCCTGTTCCCTTCCCGCCAAGTGCTGGGATTACAGGCGCGTGCCACCATGCCCAGATTCCATAGCTGGCTCAGCGTGCCTGAGAGTGGGGCCAGCGCAGCAGGTGGGGCCAGGAACCAAAGCCAATATTTTTTTTTTTTTAAGAGTGAAAAAATCTCATTTTTGGTTCAATAGCATTCTAGCACACACACACACACACGCACACACACACACACACACACATACCAATTTTATTTTTTAATTTACATATTTGCAGCACATAACAGATACATTCATCATGCAAAACTGGTACACATGTATCACATCTGGATCCTTTCATATTTTCATTTTGAGATAGGCTTTCATGGAGTCACTAAATTGGGCAGCGCCTGAATTCTGAACTGAATTTGGAAAGCCCTGCCTCAGTTTCCCAGAGGACTAGGATTCCACCGCTGTGCCCAGTTGCTGCTTCCATTGATTTTTACCACCTAAAGAATACAGTGGTGTAACTCCATGTGTACATCTACATATGTAATGACATATCTGCCATCTTTATTAAATAATCCATCTCTTTTTTACTGGACTAGCAAATGGTACTGATTTCATCCCATCATAATGCGTGATCTTAAAAAACGGTACTGACACCTTCTGGATTACTTTCTCCCAAGGGGTTGTTTCCCATGATGTGACGTGTCCTTTCTGATATGCACGCTGTATAGTTAGGTCCCCAACTCTAAGGACTCATGGGAAGCACGTGTAAGTGGATGCCAACTCGCCCTTTCCAATCTCCTTCCCTTCGCTGTTTAGCACGTGAACAATGTCTGGCAGTTCTTTCTAGTCCCTCATGTGAAAACATCAAGCCAAATGGAAATGCCTAACCTTACACACACAGGGCTGGGTAGGTGCCAGGAATTTGAGTTTTAAATTATCCTTTAGTTCTGGCTAAACTTCCATGGCCTGCTGCATTAGTGTTCTCCATTCAAGCACACCTATTTCCCCAAATTCCAGAGTCATGGCAACATCTTATCTCCATTGCACGGCTCAGCCTCATGGCTCGAGATGTGACACCTTCCAGAGGCTGGAGCCCACATAGACCTCAAAGGGGCAGCAGGAGGTGTACAGTGAGTGGTCCCCAAGAAGGATGTCATTCTCAGTATTCTGCTACAGTGGGTTCCCACAGCGACCCATGAAAAGCGAAGAAGACAAAATCTGTGTTGGTGGGGCCTTGCCAAAGGACTTCCAGTCTTAGCTCAGAAGCAGGGCAATGCAAGGTCTATGCTAGCAGGTAGCAAGGTGATAGCTGCACAGACGCCTCAGCACAGGCTGGCTGACTGGTGGGAGGGATGAGGAAGGGGTGGTCTGCTGCGCATTGCTCTTGTCTTATCAGGTAGCTTGTTTTATGTTTTTGGTACTGAAAATTGAACCCAGGCACTATGCCACTGAGCTATACCCCCAGTCCCAGGTATCTTGCTTCTAAAAAGGGGCTCACCAACTAACTGTTACTGGGTTCCTCTCTCTTTCTGGAGTAGGATTCCAGGTTCTTCTCCCCTCAAACAAAGAATCAAACAAAAAGAGTAAACAGCAGTGACACGGTTATTTCAAGAAAACAAAAATGGAGAGTATGAGAGAAACTAGATCCGTAGGCCAAGCTTAGACCAAGTAAATAGAAAAAGGGGGTGAGAACAAAGATAAAAGTATGTGTTACATGTGGGAAACACAGCATGGGCTAGCGTTGAAAGTTATGTTAGCAAAGCCTTCACAGAGGCAGTGTGTTCCCTTATGATGTCTAAATCTTCAGGAAACCCAGGTTGTGAGAGGTGGTACTGGGACCCCACACCTCAAACTGTCATCAGGTCTGGCTCATCTTGTGGAAATCGTCTCCAATTCTCCTGAGAAGCCCACATGCAGGGCTTCAGAACGGTTCTTCTGCTCACGGACCCAGGATCACGTGATCAACAGGCCACACCCACTTCCCCAGCCAATTTTGGTGTGGCCTCACCTCCTGTAGTACTTGGACTGTCCTCGACCTGCAGGGCGACAGCAATTGCAGTCTCCCTGCAGATTCAAGCCCAGGTTAGTGTGTGCTCCAGGAAGAAAGCCTATCAAAAATGACAATAAAAACAGCTTACATCTATAAAGCACTTATGAATACATATTTTTTGTTTGTCAGACTTTGTTTTTTTAACCATATTAGTAAGGTAATGCTGAGACTCAAAAATAACTAATTGTTTTATCAAAACCATAGAAATATAAAACAGCATTTTGGTCATTCAAGTTTTTAACTCTGGGCTGTAACTCTGTGAAAGCCATAAAGGGTCTGCCATAGACCTGGGATGATCCAGTAGGTCAACGCCTCCAGGTATTCAAGATGGTTATAAGCTTTCCCGGGTGAATGTCACTCAAACCAGAGCTTCCTAGATCCTTGCAGGGCCGTCTCCTTATGACCATAAGTGCACCTTCAACTTTATTCTCTGAGTGAGAAACTCTCCCAACTAAAAATGATCCTGTCAGTGGTTCTGAATTCCTTGATCCAGGCTTGTTTTTGTGGGTAAAGAAACTGATTGAAGGATAAAGCTAAATTCTCCTCCCATAGAGGAGCAGTGACATTTTAGACTCGGGCAAGGTCCTCGAGGTTCTGTATAAGACAACAGAACTGCCATTGCTATGGAACAACCAGCTCTTGGCAATCCAGCCCTGGAGAGTGGGACAGAGGAGTTCAGTGATGACGAGAGCACAGCCCCACTTGGGGGGAGGAGACTCCTTTCCCTCGGAGGTAGCCACCCACCTGCACATATCACAGAAGCCAAGATGGCTCAGCGGTTTAAAGTGCCTGCTCAGGAAAGCTTAGGCAACCACAGGGACCACGGTTGGGTCCCTAGCACCACATGCTGCACCAGCTGCACCCCAGAGCAGGCTGAGCCGGCCATAGTACAAAAAGAAAGAAAGAAAGAAAGAAAGAAAGAAAGAAAGAAAGAAAGAAAGAAAGAAAGAAAGAAAGGAAGGAAGGAAGGAAGAAAATGATGCTTTAGGGGCTGGGGAGATAGCTCCATGGCACAAGCGCCTGCCTGGCAAGTGCAAGGTCATGAGTTCAAACCCAAGTCTCACAAAGAAAAAAAAAAGTTATAGATTATCACAGAAGCCACCCAGCGATGCATCTGAGTCAAATCACCTGACTTACAGGAAGGCTTCTGAGGGCAGGAGCCCTACTTTATTCACTAAAGCACCTACACCACGCGGAACAGCAACTGCCACAGTAGGTGCCCAATAAGCAGGTGATGGTTGCATGAGTGAAGCCAACACTCCTGTAGATTTGAGGAAAGAGCAGGTGACACTCGCAGGAAGCAGCTAGAGTGACTAGTACACTCATCCACACTAGTAGTGTGTCTCCCACAACTAATCCAGCACATGACAGTAATAATATTTGGAAGAAAGCAGATCATTCACCTCCACAGCCATGAGTAAACTGAAGAGAAATAAATCTAAGCTCATCTTACAAGTATTGCAACACCGCAGATGAAAGGCAGCCCAGGGGGAAGGTGGG